>FXXK01000869.1:73257-95139 GCA_900184695.1 Betula pendula
ATAGCTTATTAACATAAAGCTATTTATCTATGGAAGTTTTTGATAGCCAATTAATAGCGCAATTGACCAGTACAGTTTGGATCCACTGGAAGGCTCAAACTCGGACATTTCAATCCAATAGAACCATACTTATAGTGGGGCGCGACGGAATGTGGTTTAACTCAATTTAAATAGATAGATGTTTGAGAGTCCTAGGTCTTTTAATAATACGAGTTTTCTTGTGTAGTTAAAAAGACTATTTTTGCCGAATCTCAATGATATTGTGAATTATCATGCACTACACATACAGAACTATGGCTTTAGTATTGCTAAGAACGCATTGTTAAACTTTACCGTGTAAAGCTTCCAAGACTGTAGTAGTCATTTGTTTAAGCCTATTTGTTCTATGAATTACTAGGAAGGAATAAAAGAATTGCAATTCGAGAGAATTGCAACATTTAAGGTTACTAGGATTCAACTTCTATCACCATATAGATACGGTTCTGTTAGGACTTCATCAATATATGGATATGCGATCCAAGGATAGACTTGCATTTGCGTTAATATAAATCAAAGGTCATATGCAAGCGTTTACTAGGAAAAGTTTATTGACCCCGCAGGTCAACTTATGGTTATAAGTTTGATGAGATCATGAGAATAAAATTTAAAGTAGAGAGGTCTCCTTCAAGGGTAATGTGTCTCGTAAAAATGTTCAATTCTGATGAGAACTTGGTGCAATTCACCAAAAGAGAGGGAAAAGAACTTGTGAAGGGTATTTGTATGGAGGATAGGAGCTTAACTTTAGAGCCTTTCAATTATTCTTCGAGGAGGAGAAAATATGCGCGCTCTCAAATTAAATTATCATTACTTCATATAAACCAATTGACCAAACAAGCCGTCTCCACAGAAAAGGATTATAGTAGGAGTCGTGCAAGATCAAACAGTTCTCACGGGGATGTCACTTCCTCCTCGATAAGGCGAGAGTTCCCTCACATCATATGAAGTGTACAGAGAGCACTACCTTAGGGAAAATGTTCTTTCGTGGGCACACATCCTACAATATGTCTTTGTGACGTACAATGATGGACCTCGCTTAGGTAATATTCTATATAATCATATCATATTGATTCAATGGAGGAATAATGGAGTCATTTTGAGATGGGCATATTACAACCTATAATCTCGGGAGAAATCGTGTAATGTATTTTAAGGAAACATTCACATTGCTATGGATCCGAACTAAGGAAATTTTTTAATATATGGCCACGATTATTCAGTTTGTTTACTAGATTATAATTTTTGTCAAGAAATGTAATCGAGGAGCTTACATACCATATACGATACGTCGAGTATATAAAAAGGGGAAAAAAAAAAAAAATTTTTGATGCAAGGCAAAGGAAGGAAAGGGCCCATTGAAACTTATTGTTGCTTACATTGACTCAATCAACCTCCATGCCCTTTGAAAGGAATGAAGATTGGATTGTCTCAGCGTGATTGACTTGCTTAGATACCTGTCAACATTTTGTACGGGAGGCAGGCCAGCAGATATATGCTCCAAAGAGATGGTTGGTAGCTCAAATCAAGGACTTTGAGTGGTTCAAGACGAAAACCAATCTTTTTGGAAGAGGACCCGGAAAGTAAATGTGAGACAAGAGATTTTCTGACGAGCGTTGTAGCGAGATAGCGTGATGAACGTATCTTAAGAGATAGGAAGATATGTCCCACTGCTAGTAAGCCATTTATGATATACTTATAAGGCTGTTAAATACAGACATAATATTGTAGAGATCTATTTGATATGTGTAATACACGAAGAAATGCCTTTTCCACCTATGCAACATGATCAATGTGGAAATTCAGCCAATTAATAAGATTTTGGTTAGAGGGAAAGTACATACCGTATTGATATAGGCTATATGTGAACAAGAGATTTAATGTGGCTTAGTATTTAGGATTTGCTAATGCCATGATAAGGAATCAGAGAAAATGCAAAGAGAATAGGGAATGGAGAGAGTACATTCGAAAAAGAAAGCTTTTAATCAATATCATATCCTGATACAGTATGTTTATTTGAATAGCCTAGATATCACGGATGAAGAAAAAGTAAATTAGAGGAAATGTTAAAATGCAACCTAAAGTGTAACCATAACACTTATGTAATCTAGAATAGATAATATTCATAGGATTATCTTAAATTAGCTAATAAACTTGCAACTTTGCCCAATATATAGGTAAAGTTATAATACATAGAAGTTGTAAGCATATATCCATGTATGTACCGTTATCACAATCATTTTATGCCCAATATTTGAGCATGACTAACTTCTCCAACTACTTATGCGTTATACTTTTTAAAATTTATAGTTTTGCTATTGTGAGATTGTGCATATAAGATTATTTGAGCGCTTTTAAGAGTTTTTTCTCTATCTACTATTGTATGTTTCCGGAAGCACGTGTAATTTCTTTCCCAAACCATTATAAATTCAAAGCAGAGTATATTTGTGTGAGCGTATACAAAATCTTTTGTTCACTTCTGCATCTATATAATCTTTTAACCACCATGCGTATACCATAATATACGCGTTAATGAATATACACTCACGGCTGCTAGTCGCTGTTCGAAGTCTATGACACCGTTATACTTAACCAAAATAGTTTTTGTTTAAAAAGTCAATCTGATTTTGTCACGAGTATTTCGACCCCAGCGTTAAAATGATTGTCACATATTTATAAATAACTCGCACTACAAATTAGCAGTCAATGCATTGTTTAGGATTATTAGTATCGTAAAATAATAGCTTAAATGTAAGTCAAGTAGATCTTTTTACGAGAGATGATAAGTTTAATCAGTTAATAAGCTCAATTTTTTACAATTAGGTGCTTTTTAGATAGTATGGTTAGGAAAAAATTTAAAATGTTAACTTTTAAGGGAGGCACTTTGGTATTTGTGAAATGTACTTGCCTTAATTTGGAGAACCTTCCATAGAAATTTAGTTTATTGGATTGATTATTAGAAGTATTTAAAAATGTGTTCATATCTGATCCATGTTAATTATAATTTTCCACAATTGCAAATGACCCTACTGAAGTATTTTTTGCTTGTTCTAATTCTATTAATCCAAAATTCAAAAATAAAACAACTATTTATAGTTGGTATTACGCGCTTATATTACTATAGAAATGTTGATTAGTAATATACACCTATAACACAACTTATATACTTAACGTCAATGTGTATCTAGACAATGCATAACATAATCAACTTGATTAGTCAAGTACTAACCACAGATGGATGTTACACTACCCTATACACTAATTGACATGTCGTTCTGCAAATCACGACTCTAGTTGTATAAAAAACTAAAGAGATGATATCAGCATAGAGCTAGAGAGACTCATGAAATATCAAACGGTCTATCTATATCAGAGGTCCTTAAGTAACTAAAATATCATCTAGTACGTACTAAATATGATAAAAGAATATAGATGGAAAAGATCGATATCTTTTTTACAGTAGATTCAGCACACCCCGCCCTATATTTATTCTATATAAATTCACACAAGAAGGAAATATTAGAAATAGGCGAAAACAGTCGTCCAATCTCATGATTATCGCTAGAACAACACACTAACCTTTAATCAACACAACAGAATATCATCTATTCCAGAGCAATTCCTTTATAAATATTCTATAGGTCAGTAGGAGATATGATTGTTTTCTCTAATTTTCTGTATATCATTAAACAGAGTACCATACATCACACTGAGCATTATTCTATACTGAACAATAACATTTTCGACATTTAACATGATTCCGTTATAGCATTATAAATACATTACTAAATAGACAAAATATATCTAATCAAACTCGCAAAGACTTCATGGTGACACACCCTACTAACGAAAACACTTATTACACCAAACAAGAGTCCTTTCTTATTTTGCTACACTAGCTTCATGAATCGACCATTCTCTATTACATATACGCGCTTGCCCTTGGCTCTTTCAACAAATGTATGTCACCACAATAGTTTGCACACTTAAGGACCAAGGAGACTATAAGCTACGAACGATTGCCTCATCCCACCAATCAATTTCTAATGACACCATGGGTTGTCTCAGGTGGTTCCTATCCTTAGAGTAATAGACATTTAAGGAGTGTACTCTATTTCACTGAGATCTTTTGGTTCTTCCTCACATTTGCCCACATCTCCGACAATCTGAGGCTCAGAGCCTGTGTTCCCACAATTACCAGAGGTCTTGTCTGGAGACAGTGAGTCTCACCGCACCCCTCTAGCGAAAGTATTCTTCAACTTCCTGCTGTACCACTTCCTAAACTTGAAATTTAAAGATAAAGGCCAAACGGATTCTTGTATAAAATTAATCATCTCAGATATCTAGATACGACTACACATTATTCAAAAATCTGATCAATGTCTATCTGTCTTAGCAGGCTTTCACAAACAATATATGGTACTTCCATTATCAATACATCAAATTCTAAGCTTTGATTACAAAGTATCAGACCCATGACAGAAGTTGCATTTTCCGTTCTATGCTATATATCACAGCACATAAATTTATTTTCCCCCACTTATCCACGCTCTATCTGACTAGGAAAATTCAATACTATGGCACGGCTCCAACAGGCTCTAAACTATACACTAAATTTGCGTTATAATACCTCTATGTACTTACTAAGCTTCCTATCCATTCTTCACTCAACTGTGCATCGCTCATAACCAGCTTGGCCATAAGCCCAATTACCCTGATTAGCAGTATCTGAGACTATATAGTATGGTTATGAGTGGTCTCCAAATGCACGATTCCCACTATAACTAACTATGCTCTCTTAATAGTGCAGCTTAATATCTATACTCAGAGACAAACCAATCGCCATCTTCAGACCAGTATAATCTTATACATCGCAGAAATTGCATAATCTCTCTCCTTCCCTAATAGGTTATCGTCTAGAGAGCCTAGGTCATCACTAATTCCGGGCTCTTCTATAGGAGCGACCTGTTGATACATCCTCCCTTCAATGAATAACTCTCCTTCACTCAGACCTTCCACAAGAAACATCAGCACGTCCTTCATTCTGCATCAATACCAGAAGAAGCCCTCCTCTCCCTGCCTACACCACAGTTCAGAGGTTCTTCACAGCCCAGAGGTCCTTCCCAGCCAACACACTCTGCTCCCAGGTCACCGTGCCAAATTTGTGGAAAAACTAGCCACCGTGCACTAGATTGTGTCCATAGAATGGATCATGCTTTTCAGGACGTCATCCTCCGCAGCTCAGTTGGCTGCCATGGTTTGCTGACTCCACTACACAGCCTGATGATGCCTATTGGACGCTGACAGCGGGGGCTAATCACCCACTGTGACCCCTGCTCTTAGAGAATCTCCAACTCACTAACTTTATCATGGTTCTGATACCATTGCCGTAGGCAATGCTCAGATTTGCAAATCACACACTTTGTTTCTTCTTTTCACACACCCCAATCTCTATTGCATTTGCCTAATGTTTTCGTGCCCCCAAAGCCCTTGCCAATCTTTTTCCATCAATCAATTTTGCAAAAGATATCATTGTTTCTTCATTCTTACTGGATTCGCATTATTTAAGGACAATCGCACGGGACCGAACCCTGCTGGAAGGCAAGAGTGAAGGTGGCCTCTACCCCATCTGCACCTCCATGGCGACTCTCAATAAAGCCCGGATTCTCACTGCATTTGCTGGGGTTAAGGCTCCTGTTAGTGTATGACACTCGAGACTTGGGCATCCCTTTGTTTCTGTTGTTCATCGAGTTCTCCATCAAAATAAGTTACCCGTCCTTGGTTCTCTCCACACTACGGAAGTCTGCGAGCCTTGTCAACTTGGCAAAAGCAAACAACTTCCATTCCCCTCTTCCTCTAGAGTTTCCACAGCCCCTCTTCAGCTGGTTCACACTGATGTATGGTGCTCCCCTGTTATGTCTTTCAATGGTTATGAGTATTATGTTGTCTTTATCGACGATTTTTCTAGATATTCATGATTGTACCCCCTTCATAATAAATCAGATTTTTTTGTTTCCTTTATGAAATTTAAAACATTAGTCGAAAACCAATTCTCTTGTCGTATTAAACAGTTACAATCTGATGGTGGTGGTGAATTTTTATCTAATCAATTTAAATCTTTCCTTGACTCCAATGGTATCCTTCATCGCCTTAGCTGTCCTTACACTGCTCAACAAAATGGGCTAGCTGAACGTAAACATCGCCATGTTGTGGAGATGGGTCTTTCCTTGTTAGCCCAATCTGGTCTTACTCAAACGTTTTGGGTGGAAGCCTTTCTCACTGCCATTTTTTTGATCAACCGGCTTCCCACGCCATTGCTCCACCATAATTCTCCTTTCTTTGTATTGTTTAACCGCACACCAGATTATTCATTCCTTAAAGCATTTGGCTGCTCTTGTTTCCCTCTTCTCCGGCCTTATGCCTCTCATAAATTGATGTTTCGCAGCAAGAGATGTATCTTTCTAGGCTATGGGTCCAATTACAAAGGATATCGATGTCTTGACCCCTTCACTAACAAGGTGTTCAATACCCGGCATGTAGTGTTTGATGAACGGCATTTCCCTACCAAGGTCGAGGCCTCTTCCACTTCAGCTTCACCAGCAGCTCGTCCCAGTGCTCCTCTCCTTATTCCAGCTGATATTTTTCAACCTCTTCCACCTACAGCTTTGGCCAATTCAGGTACTACCTCTTCTCCCACCTCCTCTACTACTTCACCTTCTTTTAATCATTCTCCTCTTCCTTTTGTCCCCGTACCACCCTCCCCTTCTATTTCCCCTATTTTGGAGCCCTCTCCTATATCCGCTCCTCTCCCTACTCACGGGATGACCACTAGGTCTCGGACTGGAAACCTTCGCCCCAAGGCCTTTCCTGACTATCAGATTTTTTATTCCACCAGACACCCTCTCCAAGCTTTGTCTAGTACGATTACTCCTACTGAACCAACCTGCTACTCTCAAGCCATCATCTCACCTGAATGGAGGGCTGCCATGGGTCAAGAATTTGATGCCCTCCTCACTAATGGAACTTGGTCTCTTTGCCCACGCCCTTTACACCACAACATTGTTCGCAATAAGTGGGTGTACAAACTCAAGCGCAAACAAGATGGCTCTGTTGAACGGTTCAAAGCCCGCCTCGTGGCTAAAGGGTTTGATTAGAAAAGCGGCATTGATTTTACTGAGACTTTTAGTCCTGTGATTAAAACTTCTACAATCCGTGTGGTTCTAGCTCTTGCTATCCATTTTGATTGGTGCATTCGTCAGTTGGATGTCTCAAATGCATTTTTGCATGGCTTTCTCACTGAACGGTTCAAAGCCTGCCTCGTGGCTAAGGGGTTTGATTAGAAAAGAGGCATTGATTTTACTGAGACTTTTAGTCCTATGATTAAAACTTCTACAATCCGTGTGGTTCTAGCTCTTGCTATCCATTTTGATTAGTGCATTCGTCAGTTGGATGTCTCAAATGCATTTTTGCATGGCTTTCTCACTGAAGAGGTTTACATGGAGCAACCACAGGGTTTTATTGATACATCTCATCCTAATTATGTCTGCAGGTTACACAAAGCCATTTATGGTCTTAAGCAGGCCCCTAGAGCATGGTTTCATCGCCTATCACAAGCTCTCCTTGATATTGGCTTTCATGCATCTGATGTGGACACCTCTCTTTTTATTTATCATCGATCTCATGCTACGCTATATGTTTTGGTGTATGTTTGACGATATCTTAATTACAGGGAACCATTCGAATGAGATATTCTATGTTATCATACAGCTTCAATCGGTCTTTGCATAAAAGATCTTGGCAACCTTGCTTTTTTCCTTGGCATGCAAGCCCACCATGACTCCACTGGCCTCCATGTGCGCCAATCCAAATACATTACTTGATCTCTTGCATAAGTTTTCCATGATTGGTGCCAAACCATACATGGCTCCTACTGTCACTGGTTCCAAGCTGTCTGCATCAAATGGTGACCCACTTTCGGAATCAGATTCTGCTACATATCGACAAGTTGTTGGAGCTTTACAATATTGCACGATCACGCGGCCTTGATATTGCCTATTCCATCAATAAGTTGTGCCAGTTTATGCACTCTCCCACATCTGTCACATTGGATTGCTGCCAAGCGCGTATTGAGGTACCTCAAAGGTAGTATTGATCATGGGCTCTTTTACCGCAAGGGTTCTCTTGCCTTAGACGCTTTTTGTGACTCCGATTGGGCTGGGGATCCTGACAATCGTCGTTTCTACTACTGGATTTGAGATCTTTCTTGGACCATGTCTTGTTTCTTGGTGCGCCAAGAAACAATCTGTGGTCGCTCGTTCAAGCACGGAAATTGAATATCATGCTATGGCCCTTGCCACTGTTGAATTTATTGGATTCATATGTTACTTAAAGACTTGCATGTCTTCTTACCAGCCCTTCCAACATTGTGGTGCGACAATATTGGTGCTCTCGCACTTGCTACAAATCTCGTCTATCATGCCCATACAAAACATATTGAAGTGGATTTCCATTTCATTCGAGAGAAAGTCGTTAACAAAGATATCATCCTTAAGTACATCTCCACTCATGATCAACTAGCTGACGCTTTCACCAAAGGATTGACTTCTGCTCGTTTTTGTATGCTTCGTGACAAGCTCCGAGTGGTTGTTCCCCCTCTTAGCTTGTGGGGGCTGTTAGACATGAAACCCATGTCACTGATAGTGCATCACCACAGAGGATTACACTCCCTCACAGGTGTCGTCAATCACGATCCATGTGGTAATACAAATCAAAGTGATATCTTGGCTGATGACATGAATCAAGGAGCAACGGCTAAGTCAAGATATCATCAGAGAAAAAAAAGGAAAGACAGCTTTTCATATGATTCAGCACTGTCCATTATCAAATCACACAAGAAAGGAAATAATACACTCCACAGATTGTGCGCAAACAACATCCTTCTCCACAAGGAAAACAGATTGTCATCTTGATTATTTGTAATTAATGTGTTACTATTCTTGAACATGTATTTCCTGTATGTAATGTAATGAGCATCAGAGTATAGAAAATATTGAATAAAGATTTCAAACAATTCTTTCATAACTGACGTCCAATTGGGACAATGGAGATGATGACGCGACTATAAAATCCCATCTTTTTTCTGCCCTTTCTTGGTCTCAATAAAATCTGCGTTGAAGTCAGGGCCACTCTAAAAAGTCTTCTAAATAACTCCAAAAATCATTTTTGGACTTGAAACCCACGTCTACTGTTGGTCCTTANTTATTTGTAATTAATGTGTTACTATTCTTGAACATGTATTTCCTGTATGTAATGTAATGAGCATCAGAGTATAGAAAATATTGAATAAAGATTTCAAACAATTCTTTCATAACTGACGTCCAATTGGGACAATGGAGATGATGACGCGACTATAAAATCCCATCCTTTTTTTCTGCCCTTTCTTGGTCTCAATAAAATCTGCGTTGAAGTCAGGGCCACTCTAAAAAGTCTTCTAAATAACTCCAAAAATCATTTTTGGACTTGAAACCCACGTCTACTGTTGTGGTCCTTAATTCTACAGTCCACCTCACATTGATTATAGCTCTTGCCTCTACATCACCTTGTTGAAATGAGATCAGAATACATTATAATTTCTTTAATTATTAAATTATGTGAATTCAGGCCGTTTCTTCTTAGTGAAATTGCATTTCAGAGCACTGCCTTTTTGTTATGTTTTCACATTTCTTGAAGAAATTTTTGTTCTCTCTTTTTCAAATGCAAAGGATCATGCATCTAGTTTCATCAAACTTTAGGGCGAACAAAACCTATACCCAAAAAAAAACTACAACATTTGTAATATTTTGCCGCACTTGAGCCAAATTTAATGTAAATAAAAGAGTTAGATTTTTTTTTTTTTTGGATAGAAAAGACAAATGAAAAATGAGTGGGTTGCCAAATGGATTCTTGGTGCATGTACTTAGGTCCAATTGCTTTTCCACATTAAAGCTTTAAAGCTTGTTTAATTACTTCTTTTGCTACCCTCCACTATCTAAAACCTTGAAACTCTTTAAACGGATAAATTAATGAGTAATCTATAGAAATCACCCAAAAAAAAAAGACAAAAAGAAAACGTTCATTGTTGTGCCGCCAAGGTATGAGTATATAGGTCAATTTTAGAACAAACTTGGAAAGCTTAAGAAAGCAAAAAAATAAGTAAATAAATAAATCCGCCATGCCCCGAATCAAAATGGTAAATTTCAGAAAATAACAAAAATATAAAGAGGAAATATAATGAGTAAAACAAAACCATGACTTAACATAGATTGGTTTATTTACATTCAATTTAGTTCTTGACTTTGAAATAACTTTTGTTCAAGTCCTTCACTCAGTCCTCGTCAATGCCAGTCTTTGGAGTTTTATGGTCACCAACCACCATTTGATTTTGACTACAATGCCTACTATTTTGGCTTCTTAATGAATTTGAATGTCCCAATGCTTGAGTTATCAGCAGTCAATTTCATTGAATTGTGGGGAGAACAGCTGTCAAAGACTCTTGCATCTTGTTAGAAAAAAAAAAATTTAAAAATAAAAAATAAAAAAAAATAATAATAATAATAATAATAAATCGTTGCAAAAGAGCGCTCTTTGAAGTTATGCAATATTTTAGCATAACAGTTTTTTTTTTTTTTTTTTTTTATTTTTTTTTTCAAATGAAAATATCGTTGCCAATCAACCTCGTAATCAGATGCCTCTTGATGGTTGGAAATTTTGGCTCATTTGGAGCTTTAGAAGATAGAATGACACAGCTAGCATACAAGTGAAGTTGCATTTCTGCGCACTGCTTTTTAACTTGTTCTGTTTTTACATTTCATGAAGAATTGTGGGGAGAGTAGCTGTCAAAGTAACCAAGATTAATTAATTTTCTCCTCCACAATGGGGATTACATTGAAAGCAAATTGAAAATATGAAAACTAACAAAACCTTAAATTAACTATTCGAATCTAAACTTGAGAAACCAAATTAATGACAAAGTACTCTAAAGCGACCAATATTTAATTTTAAAGAAGAAGATTATACACCTATCTTTTACATGGTCCATAAATTTGAAATATGCAACTCTCCACTTATAACTAATAACTAATGGACCACAAACTCCCCAAAAACCTGTAATGAAGCCAAGAACCACAGTAATTGGAAACCATGGGATTCTATGTCCATTGTCCTCATCCCGAATGTCTTTGTTGTTGCTAACAATATGCGCACACTCATGTAAAAGTGGAGGGCCACAAAGTCCAGGGTTGCCCTCATATGCAGAGGCATCAAAGCTCTGGAACTGAGTGCCTGATGGTATTGGTCCATGCAAATTGTTGTTTGCAACACTAAAGATATGCAAGAAATGTAGACTATTTAGTAATGTTGGTATTTCGCCAGACAACTTATTTTCATAGAGGTCTAATTCTTCCAAGTTTGTTAGCTCAGACAATTGGTCTGGAATGTTTCCTGAGAAGTTGTTATGACTGAGATCGAGGGCATCAAGCAGCTTCAAACGGCCAATCTCAATGGGGATGTTGCCACTAAGACTATTGTTTTGAACAAATATTCCTGATGGTATGTTTGAGAGAAAATTGTACTGTCTATTTATTCCGTTGAAAAAAATTGGTAAATCCAAATTATTGTTGCCTATTAGAGTCTTTGGTGACACTAATGCTGGCAATGCACAAAGTTCTTTTGGGAATTCACCTGAAATAAGGTTATCAGACAAGTCTAAACGGGAGAGCCTTGGAAGAGTCGACAACCAACCAGGAATTGAACCTGTGATACAATTCGCACCTAGATTAAGGAATTCTAGCTTCTTAAGCTTAGATAACCATATAGGGAATTGACCAGTCAATTGGCAATGATCAAGAGCCAAAACTCGAAGATTTTCAAATCCATCATAACCAACTATAGTGTCATCACCTGGCATTGCCTCATTTAGAAAATTTGCTCCAATGAGGACTACGCTGAGTGTCTTGCAACGCATCAAAATCTTGATTGTGCCAGTAATATTGGTTAGCCTATTGTAACCAAGTGAAAGGAAAGATAAGAATTTCAATTGAAGCACCTCAGGTTGAATTTCTCCCTCTAGTTGGTTCAAGGCAAGTCGAATTGCGATCAAGGACTTGCATGAGTACAGGCTTATTGGCAATTTACCGGAGAAGTTATTGTTCCGTAGGTCAATTATGGTAAGTTGATGAAGACTAGAGAAATTAAAGGTAGAGATGTCTCCTTCAAGGAAATTTGCTCGTAAAATCAATTTTGTGAGATTTGTGCAATTCACCAAAGAGGGGGGGAAAGAACCCGTTAAGGAGTTCCCATCAAGGAGTAAGTACTTTAATTTGGAGAGCTTCCCGATATCCATAGGGAGCTTGCCACTAAATTTATTGCCAGATAACTTAAGGTTGGTGAGTTTGGTAAGGTTCACAATGTTACTACTAATGGGCCCTGAAAGATTATTGAAAGGTAAGGAGATTTCTCCTAATCCTGTCGCATTGTATATATCATGAGGAAGTAGTCCTATGAGGGAATTAAAACCTGCCCGAAAAACCTTTAGTTTGGAACATGTCCCTAATCCATTAGGAATTTGGCCACTATGATTATTATGGGAGAAATCGAGGAACTTTACCAAGGAAGAATTCATGCAAGGAAAGGAAGGAATAGGGCCCATGAAGTTATTGTTGCTAACATTGAGCTCGATCAACTGCCATGCTCGTTGAAGGAATGAAGATTGGATTGTCTCGCTGAATTGATTGCTAGATATGTCAACAATCTGAAGGGAGGCAGGCCAGCCAAGTATATCTCCGAATAGATGGTTGTAGCTCAAATCAAGGACTTTGAGTTGGTTCAAGGACGAAAACAATCCTTTAGGAAGAGGACCCGAAAGTGAATTGTGGGAGAAATTGATGTGGGAGAGCTGTGTGAGGTTTCCAAGAGAGGGAGATATGCTCCCACCGAGGCCTTTAGAAGGTAACCAAATATGGGTGACTTGATGTTTGTAATCACAAGAAATGCCTTCCCATTGACAACAATCAATGGAAGACCAATTTAGTGGTGGAGAAGCCATACGGTTGAAGGCTAAGGACAAGAGAGAGTCACGGTCTTTTTGGTTGCAGGCATGATTCGGGGAGAAGATACCAAAGAGAAACAAGGTGAAGAGGAGATGATAAGGCTTGAAATATGGCATGGCTCTTGTTTGATATGCCAAACGATCGAGAAGAACAATGGTTATGAAGTATCCTAAAACGACTAGTCTATATAATCATTTCAACTGATAGTTCTGTACACGTCAACTTTGCCCAAATTGCAAGCCCAGTGGGGGGTATAATTTCATGAAAAAGTATTCAAGCTCGCTATCTTTTGATTTTGGCTGGTTTGGTTTGGAAGAACGTGTAGCACGAAAGTTCTTGTCCATATAAAATTTCCACCTATGTCGTTGTTGGAAGTGTCTGAACAGCTTTAAATCTTATCAACTTCTTTCACTCCTGCTGGAAAGTGATCTCTTTAAACGGGTAGATGAGTAATCTATAGAGGAATGAGATATTGTAACTCCAATAACATGGATAAGATCGACAAGCTTTTTCTGCCCTTTCTTTGTCTCAATAAAAATCTAAGGTAAAAATCTAAAGCTACCCTGCTTTCAATATATGCTTTCCATGTCATATCAGAAAGCATCAAACATGATGCTTCAGTCTCATAGTCTGAACTCGTTGTCTTGCCAACCAATGGAAACACAATAGCCACCGTGTCATGTCGTAAAATATATGCTTTAGACAGACATGTGATTCACGAATAACAAAAAGACTAGTAGCTAGACAGAAATATGATTCACGAATAACCAACAAAAAAAAAAAAAAAAGATCATTTCCTTTTTCTTTCTTTTCTTTTTTTTTTTTTTTTTTTTTTTTTTTTTCTCTAAGCAAAAAAATCATTTCCTAGCAACAATATGAACCTCATAACTTAGTTGTACGTCCACTTACCATATCTCGGATTGTTATTGAATTTTGTAAGCTACTAATTATAGAACGATTAGGTTGTTTGATCAACACTTGACCACCGCTTGTTCTAAAAAGTTTTTTTTTTTTTTTGGCTACTTGTTTTAAAAAGTTTAAGTTAATAGAAAGGGTAAATTTAAGTCATTTAATTTATAGTAGACTCAAACTTATTCTTTCTAAGTGAGGCCCAACATGTAAAATATTTAATTGAAATTCAAGTGAATAAACAATATTTAAACTCATGACCTTTGATTGTAATACCATGTTAAATCATCATTTATCCTAAAAACTTATCCTATAAATATGGACATTTATATTGTAAATAATTAAGTCAATGAGAACACAATATAGCTCTAGGGACTTTTCAAAATGGTAGATGTAGGTGTCTACCATAGAACCACTCATAAATTCCTTGTGTTCTATTCTCTCTCTTGTTCCCACTATAATTCTCTTATTTGATATTCTCCACAAATTTTTATGTGGTATCATAGTCTTTTTCTGCAGACTCCAACGTTTTCTTCCAATTTTTCCAGTCTTCTTCAAGGCGGTGACTCCTCCGGAGTTCCTACCGGCCCATTCATACACTGTCCTCCTCGGATCTCAGCTTTTCAGGCCTTTTCTCAAATCGTTCATCACACCATTCGCAAGCTTAGAAGCCGATCTACACACCGCCACAAAATAAATCCTAAACTAATCTACACGCCACCACAAAAAGATTGACTATTTTTGCCGTATACATATCAGATGGTAAATGAAATGCATAATTACAAATATCTCTTCATGCGTGAGTCTTAAAATGAATGTAATATTGCTGATTAGGAGCTCAGTTTTCCTTTTAAGGCATTAGTTGCATTGGAGAGCGGGTTGTAAATTTGTAATATAGAGTTTTAATTCTTCTATAGCTGCATCGGATTGAAAACCAAAAAAAAAAAGGTTTGGATTAAAATCGTAAATGATCATTTTCTCATTAATGGAGTTACGTAGTTCAACTTTCTAATTATATAGCGGCAAGAAATTGGAAAGAAGCACTGAAGCAGCCTTGTCCTTTTCGAATTGATATTTACTTTTTCCTTTTCCTTATGCAATGTTAAGAGACTGTTTGGAATTGCTCTAATGGATTTAAAAAGTATTTTTAGTATATAACAAGTTGTACCAATTAAAAATAAGTCCATTTGATCAAAAACTTTTAAAAAATAATAATAATTTTTTTTTTTTTACTTTTTTGCTATAATAAAGCCAAAAATTGCATTTTGGGAAAATTTTAAGACTTTTTCTGAAAAAAAAAACCATTTTAGGCTTTTTTTATATTCAAAAGGTCTATTTTTCCCAACTCTAAAAACCAAACGAGCTCTAAGTATTTAATTTTTTCTAAATTTAAAGAACAAAATTATTTTTTTACTTCTCTATTTAAATACACTTTACAATAACTTCCGTTATGTAATATCCTTTTACAGATTTGGCAATTTGGAAGGGTCTTTTTGGTGCAAGTGCTTAGGCCCAATTACTAGGCAAAAGGGTAGATTGGCCCCAATCCAACCCAACCCAACGCTTTGGCAAAAGGGTGGAGGATACCAAAAGAAGTAAACAAGCTTTAAAGCTATTTAGTTTTCAACAATGAAATGTGGAAAAGCCATTGACTATGTTTGGCAAAAGGGTGAATTGGCCCTTCCAACCAGACATTTGCAAATATCCTGAATTCCTCTTCTTTTTTCTAGAGATTGACTAAAGCTAAGATGCTAATTAATTAACCTCTAGTCTTTGGAGTTTTTTGGCCATGAATATTTTAGGGGAAATTATTTGGGTCACCATCATTTGATTTTGCTTACAATGCCTACTATTTTGGCTTCTTATTGAATTTGAATGTCCCAGTGATTGACTTATCAGCAGTCAAGTGAAATTGCATCAGAAGAGAGAATGATGGAGCATACAAGTGAAATTGCATTTCTGCGCCCTGCTTTTTAACTTGTTCTATTTTCACATTACATGAAGAATTGTTTCTTGTCTCTCTTTTCATTATGCATCGAAGAAGCTGTGCAAAATATAAAAGCATTTTCCGCAACTTAATGTATCAAAATGACTCTAAAATTCAGTGAGGGAGGCACAAGATATGCCGCGTGTGAAAATCTTGAGAAACTGTCACAATCACCATATAAGTTGTGGTTTTTTGCATGACAAACATTTAAAGTAACCAAGATTAATTAATTTTCTCCACAATGGGGATCACATTGAACGCAAATTGAAAATATAAAAACTAACAAAACCTTTAATTATTCAAATCTAAACTTGAGAAACCAGATTGATGAGAGAGTACTCTAAAGCGACCAATATGTACTTTTAAAGAAGATTATACACCTATCTTTTATGTGGTCCATGAATTGGAAATATGCAACTCTCCACTTATAACTAATAACTAATGGACCACAAACTCCTCAAAAACCTGTAATAAAGCCAAGAATCACAGTAACTAAAAACCATGGAATTCTATGTCCATTGTCCTCATCACGAATGTCTCTGTTGTTGCTAACAATATGGGCACACGCACGTGGAAGTGGGGGCCCACAAAGTTCAGGATTGCCTTCATATGCAAAGGCATCAAAGCTCTGGAGTTGAGTGCCTGATGGCATTGGTCCATGCAAATGGTTGTTTGCAACACTAAAATGAGACAAGAAATGTAGACTACTCAATGATGTTGGTATTTCGCCAGACAACCAATTTGCAGAGAGGTTTAATACTTCCAAGTTTGTGAGCTTGGAAATTTGGTCTGGGATGCTACCTGAGAAATTGTTATGGCTAAGATCTAGACAAGAAAGCATCTTCAAACGGCCGATCTCAACAGGGATGTTGCCGCTAAGCCTATTGTTTCCAACAAATATTGATGATGGCATGTTTGAGAGAAAATTGAACTGGCTATTTCTTGTGCCCAAAAAAATTGGTAAATCCAAATCACTGTTACCTATTAGAGTCTTCGGTGACACTAATGCTGGCAATGCACAAAGTTTCCTTGGGAATTCACCTGAAATAAGGTTATCAGACAAGTCTAAACGTAAGAGCCTTGGAAGAGTTGACAACCAACCAGGAATTGAACCTGTGATACAATCCTCAGCTAGATTCAGGTATTCTAGCTTCTTAAGCTTAGATAACCATATAGGGAATTGACTAGTCAGTTGGCAATAATCAAGAGTCAAAACTCGAAGATTTTCAAATCCATCATAACCAACTATGGTGTCATCACTTGGCATTGCCTCATTTAGAAAATTTCCTCCAATGAGGACTACACTAAGTGTCTTGCAACGCGTCAAAATCTTGATTGTGCCAGTGATATTGATTAGCCAATTGGAAGCAAGTGAAAGGAAAGATAAGAATTTCAATTGAAGCACCTCAGGTTGGATTTCTCCCTCTAGTTGGTTGAAGGCAAGCCGAATTGCGATCAAGGACTTGCATGAGTAAAGGCTTATTGCCAAGTTACCGAAGAAGTTATTGGCCCGTAGGTCAATAATGGTAAGTTGATGAAGACTAGAGAAATTAAAGGTAGAAATGTCTCCTTCAAAGAAATTGTCTCGTAACATCAAATTTATGAGATTTGTGCAATTCACCAAAGAGGGGGCGGGGGGGGCGGAAGAACCCATTAAGGAGTTCCCATAAAGGAGTAGGTACTTTAATTTGGAGAGCTTCCTGATATTCACAGGGAGCTTGCTACTAAATTTATTGCCATATAACTCAAGGTTGGTGAGTTTGGTAAGGTTCACAATGTTACTACTAATGGGCCCTGAAAGATTATTGAAAGGTAAGGAGATTTCTCTTAATCCTGTCGCATTGTATATATCATGAGGAAGTAGTCCTATGAGAGAATTAAAACCTGTCCGAAAAACCTTTAGTTTGGAACATGTCCCTAATCCACTAGGAATTTGGCCACTATGATTATTATGGGAGAAATCGAGGAACCTCCAAGGAAGAATTCACGCAAGGAAAGGAAGGAATAGGGCCCATGAAGTTATTGTTGCTAACATTGAGCTCGATCAACTGCCATGCTCGTTGAAGGAATGAAGATTGGATTGTCTCGCTGAATTGATTGCTAGATATGTCAGCTCAATTGCTTACATGTCCAACTTTCTAATCTAACTCCATCACATATTATAATATATATGGACAAAGATGAGTCTTATATACAAAGTTTTTAAAGAGTTTCATTTTGCATTTGTGGGGCTCATCTTTGTTTATATATACAAAATTAGATGGAGTTGAAAAAATCAATTAAACACGTAGAAATGTTACATTTTAACGTGGGGATGCAGATCGCAGCTTAAGTAGGGGTGTGCAAGTTCACCGCCTACCGCGTACCGACCGTGTACCGACCGAGTTCGACCGTCTTCGACCGCCTACCGTCCACTGGCAGTCGGTAGGCGGAAGAAAAAAAATTATTCCGAATTTGTCGGTTGGTAGACGAAAATGGTTTTGTTACCGACGCCTACCGATCTTTAACCGACATTCACATTCTCATAATCAATTTAATCTGGGAATAAGAAAAATTTAAATTTTGAGAAATCCAATCATGTTGTGTCAATCACTTTGTAAGAGTTTTTTTGAAAATTTTTTGAAAGTATTTTATGATGTCACTATGAGAATGTGAATGACCGACTAATAGGTTTGTGAATGTTGATTATGATAATGTTAATTTAAAAGGTTTTTATATTATTGGGTCATATTACATTTTGAAAATATCAGCATTTTTTAAAAATGACCATATTAGAAAAATAATTTTCGAGCCAAAAAAACGCAAAAGGCTGCAAGGTCATAACCTGAAATTGGCCAAAAAGCGCATGGCCCAGCCCAACCGAACAGGAAATTTGGCCCGGTTCAACCGACATTTCCGACGCCAATTACCGACAAGTTGGTAATGTCGGTAGGCGAAATAAGTCACATGCGGTAAAATCGGTACAATTTTCGACATTACCGACTGTGGTTTGGCGAAATGCGCAAAATGCTATTTTCCGACACGACTTAACCGACGAAGACCCCTAGGTTTAAGCAATAATGTGAGGTGGAGTGTATAATAAAGACAACGGTAGCCGTGGTTTTCAAGTCCAAAAACGATTTTCCAACTTATTGACAAACAGCTGTGAGTATCATTAACGCTAATGTGGAGGGTTCAAGCATGGGGAAACGAAAAATTTTGTCAATCCAAAATAATTTTCGTGCTGGAAAGTCATACATACTTCCAAACCATATTTCTCATTGATTCAGTCACTTCAAAGTTAAACAAGTGGAGTTAGCTTTAATATATAATAAATAAAAAAACTTTTCCATGATAAAAAACTGTTATGCTCAAATATTGCATAACATCAAGAGAGCTCTTTTGCAACGATTTATTATTATTAATTATTTATTTTCTAACAAGATGCAAAGATTTGACAGCTATTCTCCCCACAATTCAATGAAATTGAATGCTGATAAGTCAAGCATTGGGAATTCAAATTCAATAAGAAGCCAAAATAGTAGGCATTGTAGTCAAAATCAAATGATGGTTGGTGACCATAAAACTCCAAAGACTGGCATTGACGAGTACTGAGGGAAGGACTTGAACAAAAGTTATTTCAAAGTCAAGAACTAAATTGAATGTACATAAACCAATTATGTTAAGTCATGGTTTTGTTTTACTCATTATATTTCCTCTTTACATTTTTGTTATTTTCTGGATTTACCTTTTTGATTCGGGCATGACGGATTTATTTTTTATTTATTTTTTTGCTTTCTTAAGCTTTCAAGTTTGTTCTAAAATTGACCTATATACTCATACCTTAGCGGCACAACAATGAACATTTTTTTTCTTTTTGTCTTTTTTTTTTTTTTTTTTCGGTGATTTCTATAGAATACTCATTAATTTATCTGTTTAAAGAGTTTCAAGGTTTTAGATGGTGGAGGGTAGCAAAAGAAGTAATTAAACAAGCTTTAAAGCTTTAATTAATGTGGAAAAGCAATTGGACCTAAGTACTTGCACCAACATCCATTTGGCAACCCACTCATTTTTCATTTGTCTTTTCTATCCAAAAAAAATCTAACTCTTTTATTTACATTAATTTGGCCTTAAGTGCGGCAAAAAATTACAAATGTTATTTTTTTTTTTGGAATATAGTTTTATTCGCCCTAAAGTTCGATGAAACTAGATGCAGGATCCTTTGCATTTGAAAAAAGAGAGAACAAAAATTTCTTCAAGAAATGTGAAAATATAACAAAAAGGCAGTGCTCCGAAATGCAATTTCACTAATAAAAGAAGGCCTGAATTCACATAATCTTAATAATTAAAGAAATTGTAATGTATTCTGATCTCATTTTAACAAGGGAATGTAGAGGCAAGAGCTATTATCAATGTGAGGTGGACTGTAGAATTAAGGACCACAACAGTAGACGTGGGTTTCAAGTCCAAAAATGATTTTTGGAGTTGATTTAGAAGACATTTTAGAGTGGCCCTGACTTCAACGCAGATTTTATTGAGACCAAGAAAGGGCAGAAAAAGATGGGATTTTATAGTCGCCTCATCATCTCCATTGTCCCAATTGGACGTCAGTTATTTGGTGTAGGTTTTTTCATCACTCTTGCAATATCACAACAAATGTTTATCTGATTGGAAGATTGAAAAAGCAAAAAGAACTTCAGTAGGATATTTGCAAATGTGGAAAATCTATTAATTAAAAAAAGAAGATTTTACAACATATATTACATCCAATATACAGTTCTCAAAGGAAGTCATATTCAAATCCCAAGTGCTCCTTAAGGTAATACTTGCAAATATCTAAAAGTACAGGTTATGAAAGGTTATATACGCTAGCCATATGCTTATCTTCTCTGTAATCAGCTACTAATTACAGAGAATTTTCATGTTGGAAAGTTAGACGCAAGAATCTTTACATCGTAGCCAAAATCAGGACTTGCAATTTTGGGCAAAGTTGACTACTTCATTACCATTTGGCCAAAGTTGCAGATCATGAGCTATATATATACACATGCAAGGTGTTCTTTTAAGACTACTTCATAACCATTTTTCTTCCCGTTTGGCTTATCAAACAAGAACCATGCCATATTTAAAGACTTATCATCTCCTTTTTTCCTTGTTTTATGGATTATGCGTCGTGGCCTATAAACATTAGTTTTATGAAATAATGAGTGATCATTGCGACGCGGCATGGGGGTCGAATCTGCCGCTGAGTATGAGGGAGGGAAAAATTAAATGCTTACATAAATTTTGTGCAACGGGAGGAGAATTTTAAATAGAATGGAAACTAGAGAAGAATTGAAAGAAAAAGTAGAGGAACAGATGAATAGTGAAGGAAAGATTATTAAGCTGTATAGGGCCGTTATAGGGGTACTTTTGAGGGGTCTTAGGTAAAAGAGTAAAAAGGATCTCGGATTTGAGGAGTTTAGGGTTAACTAAGGGAAATTTGGGTATGAGCAAATACGAAAGGGGTCTCTTTGGTATCTTCTCCACGAATCATGCCTGCAACCAAAAAGACCGTGACTCTCTCTCGCCCTTAGCCTTCAACCGTATGGCTTCTCCACCACTAAATTGGTCTTCCATTGATTGTTGTTGGTGGGAAGCCATTTCTTGTGATTACAAACATCAAGTCACCCATATTTGGTTACCTTCTAAAGGCCTCGGTGGGGCATATCTCCCTCTCTTGGAAACCTCGTACAACTCTCCCACATCAATCTCTCCCACAATTCACTTTCGGTCCTCTCGATCTCTAAAGGATTGTTTTCGTCCTTGAACCAACTCAAGGTCCTTGATTTGAGCTACAACCATCTATTCGGAGAATACTTGGCTGGCCTGCCTCCCTTCAAATTGTTT
>FXXK01000871.1:9369-46669 GCA_900184695.1 Betula pendula
CTTTTCTTTTTTTCTTTAAGATGAATAAGAACAAATACAAAACAGAACAAATTGCATTGTTTAAAAAACATCATGAGCAGGCTTCTATTGCTACGCAACAATAGAGTAGGATAGCAATTTGCACAATAAAAGACTGGATCACTAATATTCTTTTTTTCGCTTCATTGGGGGTCGGCTTCTGGAAAAGCGCATTGCCAGCAAAATTGGTTGTAGCGATTCATTGTAGGCGGTGTGGATATAAACAAAATAAACCCTTTTTAACTTAGCTATTGTCCAACTTATGAAGGAGTTGGGAAGAGTAAGAAGTAGATGTACAGTGAGGCCAAAGACCACCAAAAAAATGAAGAAGTTATGAGCTTGATGGGCAAAGATGAGGCTTGCACAACATTTATGCAACTGTAGAACTGTCAATGAGTACAAGAGGGAAAATCTTTCCATGTCATATCAGAAGTTGGGAATCGAATTCCTACTTTCTATTAATTGGGGGTTTATGAGTTAAAAGAAAGGTATATATCCTTTGTTTTTTAACCATTTGTTGCAAAGTAGAATTAAAAAAAAAAAAAAAAACGATGGGGGTGGGGTGGGGGAGAGTATTATGCTAAGTTTTACAGGAGATAAATTTTTGGTAACTCCCTAACAAGATAAGATGTCCATAGCATTACCGGGCCTATTCCCTGCTATACTTTTGTGAATAGCATGCTCAAGTGAAACAGGGGAATGAGATGCGGCCAGCACCCACCGCTTAACTTACCCCACATGCCTTTCTATGTATTCTTATGTGCGAAATGAATGGTTATTTTTCTATACTATTATACGATTGTAATACAATTAAAATGACGTAATAATAAAAATTAATCTATAATTTTTATTTTGTTTTTATAAGTACTGATCCAATATTAATTTTTTCTGGCACGACATTATAGTTGAATGACAATCTTATAGTAATTTACAAAATAACATTAACTCGGTTGGTAATAATAATTTTAGTTCCAGCCAAACAAACCCTTAAATGAAATTTCAAAGAAGAAACTTCAAAGCATTTAGCATCTGGCAGAAATTAATGCCTTTGATTGCTCCTTTCTCTTTCTTCTTTTTAGAGGAGTTAGGTTCGAAAACATGCATCGAGTTCTTTCTTTCCAAGTGACTGGTCCCACTGAGTGTGCCGACTGCCGACCGCCGAATCATTTTATAATTCGTGCTTCTACTTGGAATTTTATGATCATTCCTAAATTTAATTGTTATAAAATAATATCCACAGCCGGAGCAGAACTCATATTGAGCTTCCAAAACAAATTTAATTGTCATAAAATAATATTCATTTTCTTAATTTCCTCCGGGAAATTAAGCACAGACGACACCCATGGAGAAACACCAATATGGGTTCGCACTAATTTTCTCTGTCGTCGTTTCCCTTGGCGTTGTCTCCTTCCTGTCGTGTATAGCTGCTGTGAGCTAAAGAGAACAAAGGTAGCATTTGATAATAAGTCATTGGTTCGGTTTGTGAAGCGCACGTTTAGTTAAGAGTAATCTATATATTTAAGAAGTACTTGTTTCTTGTCTGAGTCTTTTGTAGAAGGAGGATCTCAAGTTGGATGGAAAACTGTGTTATTTGCCATGAAGTCATGCATTTGGGTTTGGAATTGCAGAATTGGTTTGTTTGATTATCGGCAATCTCATCATTTGCTGGAATTCTTGTTCAGGAGAGAACAGAAACGACTGCAAGACTAGGAGGCCGAGGATTGCCAAAATCCTCCTGTTAATTTCATGGTAGGTCATCAATGTTTGGCAAATTAGCTTTGCGTTGCTTTGCAACTTCCACACTCAAACTTTGCTATCACATAAAATTCTAGTGTTAATTACATTTTCTTCCTCTAAATTACTATTCATTTACACATTATCCCCGTAAACTATAACCTATCACACTTAACCGCCTTAAACTATATTTTCTTGGCAAAATTGATTTATTTAAACTACCTTTCATTGGCAAAATTGTTAAATCAGATGAAATAAGCGTTTTTTAGACTTAGAATATATAATAAAAATACCCTCATTTAAAAAATACAAAAATTAAAAACTAAATAAAAATAATTAAAAACTAAATAGAAACATAAAAACTTTATACTTGGAAAAAAAAAAAGGGTTTCTAAACTTGAGAGTATTTTCATTTCGTATCCTATTAACAATTTTTACTAATTACCGGATTATACCTCCATTACTTTGGGCTTCTTTGACAATATCCATTAACTCTAAATTTTTTCTTTTTTCTTTTAACAAATATCAAATACCGAACAAAAGTTTATAGGTACTACTACATTAGTCGAATAAAATAGAGGTGTTTGTTAACTTATAACATCACTCTTATTATAGGGGTCGGAGCCTTGGAAGCTCATTTCTTGGTCTCAATTTCAGCACAAATATATAGCATCAATCTTAGCTTGCTGAAGTTGCTCCAGCCCATCCGTCGCAGTTATCATATAAACTTCTATATTCTTTTAATTAGCAATTTCACCAACCTAAATATAAAACACAAACAATTCAAAATGTAATGGTTCCAAAGGTTTAAAAAGAAAATCTACTAATTAACACGCTCTCATAGACCAAAAAGAAAGAAAGAAAGAAAGAAAAAAAAAAGACAGAGAGTTTAATTACCTAAAGCAATGCACGGATTGCAAGCTAGCTCCGGTCCACCGCTGTTTCCCCAGAAGTTTCTTCATGGTAGTTGTTACATAGAAACTCAATTATTCTTCAATTCAAGGTCTCTCCCAATTGCATAAGCCGCAAATATTCCAACTCTACCTCTAGGATCTGATCTGCCGCAAGAATATGGATCAAAGCCCACGATAATGTAACTGTTTTTGGACATCAGCAACTTTTAATCACAGTACCACATCGACGCGTTTTCTCTTCAATTTCAAACTGTACGCTCTTTAGTCTTTGGTAGGAAAGGAGCATCTTCCTCCTTTCCACCACTTATCTATACACTATGACTCTGCATTAATAAAGAAAATATGCATAAAATTAATTATCAACACAAAGTCCATAATATTGACACTTAAACCAACTCATCTTTTGGCAATAATTATATGTACACGGTACAACTGTAACATTTAACGCCCTTGAAAACAAAAACAGAAGAAATATAAATTCTCAAAAAGGGAAACTGGAAGACAAAATCTAGGTGCACAATCACAATCACAACCACCAAAGCGAAACGTGGGTACCCATGATTGGCGATAAGTACCCACACAACTAGCGACAAATAACCAGAACCATCCCATCTAATCCTTCGTTTTCAATGGCATATATGTATTGTGGCTCTGTTACCATCCACCGTATACCAGGAATAGATAGTATGAGAGTCCAGCAACCAAGACGATCCAACACGTGGCCAACGAAAGGAGAGCATTAATGGTAAATGACCAGATTGCCCAAGAAAATCAGGAAATAAAATTGTCATTTAAAATAAAAAAATATTTAATTTTGAATAATTTACCCTTAAAATTTTGAATCCTTCTCCGAAAAACCAAGGCTTCAAAGATAGATTTTTTTTTTTTTTTTTTTTTTTTTTTTTGTAAGAGGCTTGTTTGGATAGCTAATTTTTTTTTTGTTTAACTCAAATCTTCTCAAAAGTCAACAATTTTCAACAACTTAAATTTTTTCAACTCAACTCAAATTTATTCCACCCAACTCAAAAAATAATATAAAATTATATTTTTATTTTAAAAAAAAAATTTTTTGAGGGGTGGCCGAGCCTACCCGAAGCAAATTTCGGGGTGGCCAAGCACTCCGAAGAAACATTTTGGGGTGGCTCGGCCACCCCATACATTTGGGAGGGTGGTTCGGCCACCCTTAGGGTGGTTTTCGAACCACCCACGAGGTTTTTCTTTTTTTTAAAAAAAAAATATATATACTATTTTAAGAATTAGAAATATATTTATATTACTTTTTTATATTTTTTTCAATATATTCACCTACTCAAATTTTTTTTTAACCATCAAAACATAATTCAAAATTATTTCTTTCTCAATATTCGCGAAGTCAACAAAGAATCAAATAAAATTTGACACCCAAAACGAGCCATATATAAAGACTAATGGACTTCTCTTTTTGGTCTTCAAATTGGAGGTAGTTTTATTCTGTATTTAAATGAGGATTTGCTACACTTTTTTTTTTTTTTTGCTATTCACTTTTTTTTATACATTTTAAAATTATCATTGGATCTGTATGTTCCATATGGGTCTACAAATAGAACTCACAGATCCAATGAAATTTTAAAAATGAAAAATGAGAAAAGGCTAAAATAAAAATAGCATTTCTCTTTAAAATGTATGGAATAATTCAAAATGTATGTTAAATCGGAAAGTCTACATATCTTTCTCAAAATACCACTAAATTAATAATGCTCCTTCTCAAACTTTCAATTGTGACAATATCCATTCAAATTACTAAATAAAATTGTAACGTCTCTCATAGGCAGAAAAAAGACATAATAACTACAAAATTTTTAATAAACAAAAATCCCTTATAAATTTTTTTAAAAAAAATAATAATAATTTTTTTATAATTTAAAATTTGACCAATTGGGTGGAATGTTTTTAAAATTAAGGTATTTTCGTCTTTGTATGGGCATTAATAATTGTTTATTAGTTTAAAAATGATATTGTTATAATTAAAAGTTATAAAAAAATATTATTAATTATATATATATATATATATAAAAGTATGCACGGAGTTACAAGGTTTTAAATTGAATAAAATTATTTCGAATTATAAAATACCCACGTTTTTCTTGGCTTGTACTTGTAGTCTTGTGGAGCACCCAAATTGAAATTGAGTAGGAGGATTTATGGGGTTTCTGAATGGCGCCGTACGTGCATTCAATTTCAATTTAGATGCATGCATACGGCGCCCAATTTTAATATTTTGATTCCCCTTCAATAAATCAGAGCCTAGAAATTGTCGTCAGAGTTCTCGCGGTGGCCTATTTAGACAAATAATACCATCAAAAATAAAGTTTAAATTTGATTAAAAAAAAACGTTTGAAACAATATTTTTTAGATATTAATATTATCTTAAAATTAAAGAAGAGTATACAAAAAAATATTTTGTCAACTTAATCAGTCTATTTGTTAAGAGAAATGATATTTTATATTTTTTCAGTATTTTTAATTGACTTGTCATGTTATATTGCCTTTTTATTTTATTTTTTATTTTTATTTAAGATTAATTTAAAAGTAGATCGAACATGTCACATCAATTAAAAATATTAAAAGAATATAAATAACATTTTTGATTAGTCAAATAGCAAATCTCCGATATTTTTTTTTTCCTGTTCTTACTAATTCTTGGCATAACAAATTTTTGAAATAAGGATGATGAGGCAAATCAATCTTAAAGAGAAGGTTGGAGGGTCAGGAGAGTAGAGAAATCTTAATTCAATTTTCTTTATTTATTATTCTTTTTTGAATAATTTTAAGGACATTTAGGTTTGAAAAATTAAAATGCAGTCACTTTTTCATTTATTTTAACATCAATTTATAATTAAGTGTGTAATTTGATACATGATTCTAATATAGGGGCATAAGGCCTTGATGTCACTTTTTAATGTTTGAAAATATGGACCAAATGTGGTAATAATTAAGGAGAATAAATGCTGGTAAAGCTCAAGCTGTCTTGTTGACAGTTCAATTTGCTTCCTCTTTTGGTTGTCATTTTCTTACTCTTAAGGGTGATTCACTTACTGTTATCCTAGCCATAAACAAGGTGTTTTTTTTTTTTGATTGATCCTTTGCACTAATCATTGGAGATATCCTCTTACAACTCTATAGTTTGAGGATTCGACTTGAGTGCTATATCAGCACTCAAGTTGTAAATAAAAGGTGTGGATTTAATTTTAATTTTTTGAAATTAAATTCACCATTTGATTCACTTTGGGTTGGGTGCTTTTACAATACTTAAGCTAATCCATAGTTTTACCATTTAGACGGCAATGAAGACATCTCGTAGTGCTAAATTTGGAGCAAATCAACTTGTCAAATAGATTGTTCAATTCCAACCGTATCTTTAAAAGCATTTTCATGTCTTGTCCTTTTACTTCTTCCATTAGGATTAATAATTTTATAGTAGGAAAGACCCATTTTTGTAATTCTCATTTTTTTTCCTTTTTTCGCATTGGACAAAAAATAAAAATTAAAAAAAAAAAAAAGAAAAAAAAAGAGGTTATTTTCTATTTTTTTAAAAAAAAAAATTTAGAAAATGGTTAGAATGGTCAATGGACAGAGACGGAGGTAAAAACGAAAGCAGCGATAGTTAGGTATCCGAAGCCAATTGGGAGTAGAGAAACAAATAGGCGGTAGTGCATTATTTTGTATCTATTAATTATTATATAAACCCTGAAGCTAGCTTCTATTTCATTCTCAAAAAGCTTTTTCTCTCATTTAGCCAAGTATGGAGCCAAAAGGTGAAAGAGATGATGATCATCTTAGCTTCGCATCATCAATGGCTGATCATAATGGAAAAGAAGATCACACAGTGATTGAGCTTGACATGCAAGGGCTCCTTGAAGCAGGAGATCATCATCAGAGGCAACCTAATTATTATGTGAACTCTCTTTCCTCTTGGGAGATGGACTCACTCACTGCTCTCTGTGACACCTTCTTGCCGTCCATTGATGTCTCCAACGTTACAACCGATGAAGCGATTCTCAAGTTCTTCTCCACTTCTGCTTCCATGGCTGCTACTCCAGAACGTGTACGAACATCTTATATACCCATCGATCTCATCTCCACATATATATTTTCCAAATTTTCATTAAAAAATCTAACTATTCTTGTTGTTAATTAATGTTCTTTTCTTCAATTGCATGTCATGGCATGGCATGGCATGGATGATGATGATGATGATGCTGATGAACATGAATATATATTTGTATATGTGTAGGTGGGGGGAATGATATGCCAGAGACTGAAACACCCAAAGAAATGGCTGCTGAGAGTGGCGTTATGGGTGTTATCGACATGGATTGGGACCATGGTATTATGCGGGAGAGGAAGCCTGTCGAGACAATTTCCATACGTTCAAAGATTTTCTCTGTTGCGGCGGCAGAGACGGGAAGAGATAGTGTTTTCAATGTCTCTCAGTTGTTTATTTCTTCTAAGAATGTTCGTCAAGTCAATGAAGCTTCTCATTCTCTATGTTTTCTTCACTCAGGTTAGAGCGTCTTAATTTTGGATTATTAATTATATTATCATTAATTTTCGAATAACATGCATGTACTTTATGCCCTGATACATGTAGCAATATATGCATGTTTTCATGAACTGTGTATTTATTTCTTTCTAATCAATGAAAAGAATAATAGATTCCTTGATGTCACCCGCAACTATCATATTAATGTAATATATGAAGATCTTTTCCGCAAGATATTTTTTTATTATTAAATGACCTAACCAAGAAAGATTTAAACATTAAACCTACTTACAAAAGACCAAAAAAAAAAAAAAACATTAAACCTACTTCAACTTTATTTTGACCCATTATCTTGGATCGATGAAGGGATTATATGTGTATTGCTTATCCGTAATGTTAGGATTATCTCTTTATATTTTTTTTTTACTGATTCATTTTAAATCTAATTAATGAAACTTTTAAAAAATTATATCAGCTTAAAAAATAAATAAAAAAAAAAAAGATAATTCTCGACATTACTCGTATTGCTGGGCTGTTTATAAAGAATATGCATGGCGGGAGAGTTTGATGGTTTTCACTTTCTTTTTCTGCTGGTTTGGTGGAGAGGCTGAATCGGCTGATCAGGTGTGGGGAAGTTTGATGGTTTTCATTTGACAAGGGTTTTGTCAGAGTCGCTAGTTTTCATTTCTCACAGCTTCGGTTTCAGTGAGTGTCGGTTGATTCTTGTTATTCTATCCCGAAAATGCCCCGGGTTTTGTAAGGAATTTTTAATACAAAAAACTAGGCAGGATAGGAAAGAAAGATAAATTATTTGGCCCTTTGTCTATTTTTTATCGCAAGAAAAAAAAAAAAACATTCTTTCAACTAGTATTGGCTAGTTCCTGATTTTTTTTTTTTTTGGGTAGACATCTATTGAAAGAATGTAATCATGTAATAAAATATTTGAGCAACATAAACATATATAATTCTCTAAAATGTATATAATATTGGGAAACGCGTAATCTATGATTGGGAATCCTTTTAGTATGTAAATATTATTTCTTAAATCAAAAGGGCTATGTGCTGCAATTCCCATCTCAGATGCTCTTTTGACATCTTTTATTTTTTTAAAAATTTAAGTTAACCCGGGTTGGGTTAACCAGTTCCTAAAAAAATAAACAAATAAATAATGTAAATTTTAATTTTATGTGTTGAACTATGCAAATTCAAAAAAAAAAAAAAAAAAATTCCATCATCAAATTACGCAGGTTTCTCTAAGTAATATTTCCAAATTTCCAAACCATTTCCCCTTTCTCTCTCTCTCATACCCATCCTCACTCTCTCTCTCTCTAACTCTCTCTCCAATCTCCCCTCCACAATACCAAGCCTCGACACTGATGTTCAACTACGTGTGATAATTTTTTAGATGAGTTTTCAAAAAAATTTTGCTCCCTCTCCAAACTCCTTCCCTCGCCTGCACTGGACACACCACACCGAATATTCCCCCACAATTTAAATTTCACCCCAATTTAAAGAAAGAAAAAAAATTATATTATTCAATTTTTCCAATTTTTAATTTAGAGCATTTGATTTTTCTTTGAAACCATATTCAACTCAAAGGCTTACCTAATATTCAGCCCAAAGGCCTACAGTATTCAGCCCAAGCATCCCTCTATAATAATATTAAGCAACATATGGAGGGTATGATAGTGAATTCAAGTGTTTGCAAGTTGCAACTGTACAGAAAACAACGGGCCGGTTATTAAGATCTGCTACGTACGAATGTACGACAAAGCAACACAAACTTATTATATGTCTTTAGGCTGTCTCTCTCAATTTTGGCGTAAAAGTATTTTATATCGAAAAATATTTTCTGAATCATTATTTTATGCCGTTTGTTTGTTCGCAACTCTAAAAGCGGTTTGAAATTTATTTATTTATTTTTTTTCGCATTTGACTCATATAAAATCGCCAAATAATTTTTAATATTTTCAAATAATTGAGGAGTTGCGAGAAATAAAGATATTGGCGGAGAGAAGATGCCGAGGAAAAAAGTGTGCAGGTGTTCGAGTAGTCCAATACTATTTCGGGCAAGTAAGTCCATAACAATACTAGCAAGAGTGTTTTTAAAACTTTAATTATTTTTCTAATGTAGAAAAATTGTTAAAACAAAAAATGTAGCAGCTGCTTTTAGTACTTTTTAAACTAAAGAAACCAAAAATTGTTCTTTCAATTTAGAGAACCACTTTCTTAACATTATTTTATTATAAAAAATTTTATTTTTCCTTTCTCTTTCCCTTAGAATTTGATTTCTCTTTTTTTTTTTTTTTTTTCTCTTAGCATTGAATTTAAAGAATATTTAAATAATATAGGGAAAGGGAAGCTATTGAGACTATTTGAATATGGAAGGTAAAAATAATTAGTTCCTTACATTAAAAAAATCTAAAAAAAGTTACTACTAGTACTTCCAAAGAACTTTCTAATCACAATTGCTTGTCAAGAAGATAGGAGAGCAACAGAAAATAATTTATGTATATGATGAATTAGTGTAAACCATTATACGCTTTGTGAATATTACTTTTCTTTGATCAACTAAAAATATTTTTAAAATGACAATATCTTACCCGTCCCAAAAGACTTACAGAAAAGAGAGTCTAGAACAATATCCAGGAATATCCGTTAGTGTTATGTTACCTTTTAAAGGCTTTTATCCTTTTTTCTGATGCGAAAGTAATCATATCATGTTCAGGTAGACGAGAAGAATGACAACCTATCATGGGAAGCAATTGGTTACAGTGGACCTGACCCAAAGTACAAAATCCAGACTCAGCAGTTGAAGAAATTAAGACAAATTAGTGGATATTGGAGAATATTCAGTTGAAGAAGATGGTGGTAAAGAAGAGTTTTGTGGACCTCTTTACAGAGGCCTCATCAATCTAAAATCCCGCCGGAACATGGCTTTAGATACTTTAAGACGATTTGGGTTTCCCACGTCAGTTATGTCTCGCAAAACCAAGATAACCCTTCCACCATATATTACCCTTCTTTACTTATCCAATGCGATGCAGTGGTGATTGGCTCTGGCTCAGGCGCGGTGTTGTTGCCGGAGTTCTAGCAAAGGCTGGCTACAAAGTGCTTGTTTTGGAGAAAGGAGATTAACTGGTGCCAGGAACAATCTCTCACTTCTTGAAGGCCAAACTTTGGATCAAATGTATCTATCTGGGGGTTTGATGGCAACTGATGACATGGGCGTGTTAGTACTTGCAGGCTCCACAATTGGCGGAGGCTCTGCAATTAACTGGTCAGCTTCAATTAAAACCCCTCAGCATGTAACTAAAGAATGGTCTGATTGCTATGAACTCGAACTGTTTGAGAGTGAACTGTACAAAGAAGCCATGGATGTTGTCTGTGAAAAAATGGGCGTTCAATCTGAATTCCAAAATGAAGGGTTCAACAATGCAGTCTTGAGGCGAGGGTGTGAAGAACTGGGTTATCCTGTGAAGAACATACCTCGAAATTCTGCGCCAGATCATTACTGCGGTTGGTGTGGCCTTGGCTGCAAGGATGGAGGAAAGAAAGGCACCGCCGAGACATGGCTTGTGGACTTGGTAATGTTAAATCACCATTTATTTCAAATGTAAAATATTCAATTTAAATGGGATTAATTGTGGAATCTGAAAAAATTTAATTATTTAATAAANCAGGCAACGGTGCGATTCTTCCGGGTTGTGAGGCCATCAAAGTGTTGAACAGGGGGAAGAAAGGAAGAGATAGGAAGACAGCCACTGGGGTTGCTTTTGAGTTTGAATATGAAGGAGTAAAAGAGATTTGTGTGGTGGAGTCCAAGGTGACTATCGTTGCATGTGGTGCACTCAGCACGCCAGCATTGTTGAAAAGAAGTGGGTTGAAGAACGCCAACATTGGAAAGAACTTGCATCTCCATCCAGTGGCAATGTCGTGGGGCTACTTTCCCGACACACCTTTGACGAATGCCTGGCCGGAGGGAGAGAAGAAGAGTTACGAAGGAGGGATAATGACAGCAATGTCTCCCGTTGTTGCAAATGTTGATGGGTCTGGATATGGGGCATTGATACAAACACCTTCACTGCACCCCGGCACGTTCTCGATTTTAATGCCATGGGTTTCCGGCACAGACATGAAAAACCGAATGTGCAGGTTTTCAAGGACTGCCCATATATTTGCATTGGGTAGGGATAAAGGCTCAGGAACGTTGCTTTCACAAAACTCAATCAGTTACCAAATGGAAGCTGCCGATGAAGACAATCTAAAGAAAGGGCTAGAGAAGGTGCTGAGGATATTGGCAGCAGCCGGAGCTGAAGAAATCGGAACCCATCACTCGAAAGGAAAGACGCTAAACGTAAAGAAAGCAAGCTCGCATGAGTTGAGAGGTTCGTGAAAGAGGAAAGCTCAAGGCCATTGAGGGGCCTTTCGAGTCCGCTATGTTCAGCGCATCAGATGGGGAGCTGCAGGATGGGGGTTGATCCGAAGAAATCGGTGGTGAACCAGATGGGGAAACATGGGAGGTGGAGGGACTTTTTGTGGCGGATACAAGTGTTTTCCGACAGCTTTAGGTGTGAATCCAATGGTCACCGTTCAGGCAATGCTTATTGCACTGCACAGTCTGCTCTTGAAGTTCTTAGGAGGAAGAAGTGTAGATTGCGTTATAGCTATTCAACTCACCTTCTTCTCCCTTGCTTTTTTCTGTAATCCAATAATAAAAACAAGAGGAACTATGATTGATGGTTTGTAAAAGTTTTGGCCCATAACTATTAGAAAGGCATGGGCCTTTTTTCTTTTTCTTTTTTTTTTTTTAAGATGAATAAGAACAAATAAAAAAAAAAAAATTACATAATTTAAAAAACAGCATGAGCATGCTTCTATTGCTACGCAACAATAGAGCAGGATAGCAGTTTGCACAATAAAACACTGGATCGCTACTATTCTTTCTCCCTGCTTCATTGGTACAAAAGACCAAAAAGAAAATTTAATATTGATAGCAATTCAACCATAGTTTTGAAGGGAATCTTCGAAGGCAGAAAAAGCTAGAAGAGAAGTTGTTAGTAAAGCTAATTGTAACAGGCCATGATAGATGGTATGAATACCAACAAAATAAACCATTTTTAACTTAGCTCGTCTTGTCTAGCTGATGAAGGAGCTAAGAAGAGTAAGAACTGTTAGGAAAAAAATGAGCAAAAATAAGAATTAGAAAATTAATGCGACTTTGGAGCGTGTATGAATACTATATTTAAAGTGATAATTGCTCTCACTCGTAAGAGTTTGTTGCCGTGTTACAGACAATTTACCTCCAGAATACAATAAAATCACCAACTGCACCTTTAAAATACAACAAAGTTACCAACTGTAAATAACAATTCTAAAATTTGTTCCCAAAGTTTTCTACAAAACTATGTATTTGACTTGAGAGAATAAAAAAAATGAGTTGCAAAATTTGTAGGCCACACTCTAGGTGTGTCCAGACCTGCACAGGAGCCCAAATACAGCTTTTTGGGGAAAGCAAAAAATCTCACATGTGCAGATATAGGGTTTTGAATCTCAAATCATTGAGAGAATCGGGCCTTTACCATTAAACCACTTAACCACATTTTTAATATTACAATCTATAAATATTTTATAACAAGAAGCAGATGTAAGTGACAAAAGAAGATACATCATCTAAAACAGTGAGGCCAAAAACCACCCAGAAAAGTTATGAGCTTGATGGGCAAAGATGAGGCTTGCACAACATTTATGCAACTGTAGAACTGTCAATGAGTACAAGAGGGAAAATCTTTCCATGTCATATCAGAAGTTGGGAATCGAATCCCTACTTTCTATTAATGTGGGGTTTATGAGTTAAAAGAAAGGTATATATCCTTTGTTTTGTAAGCATTTGTTGCAAAGTAAAAAAAAAAAAAAAGGTGGGGTGAAGAGGATTATGCTTCGTTTTATTAGAGGAAAATTTTGGTACTCCCTAATAAGATAAGATGTCCAGAGCGTTACCCACGCTAATCAATGCTTGTACTTTTGTGAATGGCATGTTAAACAGGGGAATAAGATGCAGCCGGCACCCACTGCTTCATCTATCCCATGTGCCCTTTTAAGCCTAAAGGATAATATTATTTAGTATATTGCTATAACAGTAAGAATGACATGACAATAAAAATTAATTACTGATTTTTGTTTTGTTTTTACAAGTGCTGATTCGGGATTAATTTTTACTGGCATGACATTCTAGTTATAATGATTTTAGTTTCAGCCAAACAAACCCTTAAAGGAAATTTCAAAGAAGAAACTTCAAAGCATTTAGCATCTGGCAGAAATCAATGCCTTTGATTGTTCCTTTCTCTTTCTTCTTTTTAGAAGAGTTAGGTTCCAAAACATGCATCCAGTTCTTTCTTTCCAAGTCACTGGTCCCACTGAGCGTGCCGACTGCCGACCGCCGATTCATTTTCTAACTCGTGCTTCTACTTGTTCGAATTTTATCATTTCTAATTGTTATAAAATAATATCCACAGCCGGAGCAGAACTCCTATTGAGCTTCCACTATCAGAACCTACTTCAAATTATTAAAAAAAATGCCTCTTCTTCATAACAAGAGCCATAAAACGTCTCTTTCTTTTATTCTACCAAATAATTAAATAGATTGCCACTCTCTGTCCATCCTGGCAACCTATCAATGAAGAAGTTGACCAGCTCCACTTCAATGTGTTTGATCCCAAGCTTCTCTTATAATCCAAGGTTGTCTGTCTGATCAATACAACTAGGGAGTAGGGACGGTATCGATATCTCTCCTTCAAAGCAATGAAAGACATCTTGGGAAGAAAATTCCAACCACCACTGAGGAAGAAACCCCAGGAAACGGAGGAATACAACACATTTTTTTCCTATCCCTTGAGTAAGCTCCAAGCCTTTTCCCTGTTTTTCTTTTTCTAACTTTCAATTTTCCTCCGGGAAACCACAGACGACACGTGCACCCATGGAGAAACATCAATATGGGTTCGCACTAATTTTCTCTGTCGTCGTCTCCCTTGGCATTGTCTCCTTCCTGTCGTGTATAGCTGCTGAGCTAAAGAGAACAAAGGTAGCCTTTGATAATAAGTCATTGGTGGTTCGGTTTGTGAAGCGTGTGTATAGTTAAGAGTAATCTATATATTTAAGAACTTGTCTCTTGTCTGAGTCTTTTGTAGAAGGAGGATCTCAAATTGGATGGAAAACTGTGTTATTTGCCAGGAAGTCACGCATTTGGGTTTGGAATTGCAGCATTGGCCTGTTTGCTTGTCGCTCAGATCATCGGCAATCTCATCATTTGCTGGAATTCTTATTCAGGAGAGAACAGAAACGACTGCAAGACTAGGAGGCCGACGATTGCCACAATCCTCCTGTTGATTTCATGGTAGGTCATCAATCTTTGGCAAATTAGCTTTGCGTTGCTTTGCAACTTCCACACTCAAACTCTGCTATCACATAAAATTCTAATGTTAATTACATTTTCTCCCCCAAAACTACTACTCATTTACACATTATCCCCATAAACTGTAACCTATCACACTTAACCGCCTTAAACCACCTTTTCTTGGCAAAATTGATTTATTTAAACTACCTTTTCTTGGCAAATCGTTAAATCAGATGAAATAAGCGTTTTTTAGACTTAAAATGATAAAAATACCCTCAAATAAAAAATACAAAAATTAAAAACTGAATAAAAAATAAATATAAATATAAAAACTTTAAGCTTGAAAACAAAAAAAGATAAGTCTGCCGCCCCAAACCACCTGGGATGGTCCCGAGGGTAGCTTTTTATTTTCTTTTGGTGACATTTTTCTTTTTGTATTCAAGTAAATTCATCGTTTCTTGTCCTTTTAACAATTTTAACTAATTAAGAGCAATGCTAAATGCTACGCCCCCATCTCATTGGTAGCCCTAAGTTTGTTTGTTTGTTTGTTTTTTTTTTTTTTATAACAAATACTAATAAAAAAGCTAATGAGTACTACCACATTAGCTCAGTAGAATAGAGGTGTAGCTTATTACAGCAGTCTTTGACTAATTGTGAGAGTAGTTCAAGGAGGTTGAGTTTAACATGCGATGGTTCATGGGATAATGTGTAAATGGATATAGTTTAGTAGGGGAATGTAATTAATCCAAAATTCTATGAAAACGAATTAGACTGCTAGGACAAAGGTCACACCTGGTAAAAAATGTCATACTTGTCCATATATTCACCACAATCAATATTTCAAAAACTCCAGCAACCACCATGAAATGCCATAATCAAATCATGTTCACCATATTAGACGGAACGATGTCGGATGTGGGAGTTGTGATTGGCCATAGGGTGACTTGGAAGACGTTGGGAGGTGGGGTAGAACACGTCTAGAAAATTCTAAGAAGCACGTGCACAGCTGTAGATATTCCAGTTTCTTGACCTGATCTCATCTGAGATTCAGGCACATAGAAAAGTCAAATATTAAAATGATAACAGTAACGTGCGTGGTCCTAGTGTTAACAAGTTCTAAATTAATCCGTGTTGCAGGATGAGCTTTGGAATTGCAGTTATATTAATGGGTGGAGGCATGAGTATGAGTAGAAGGCAGCCCTATGGGAAAGGATGGTTGGACGGCGAATGCTACCTGGTTAAGGACGGGACATACATTGGTTCAGCAATACTAGTCCTGGTCACAATAGGCTCGACACTGGGCTCAGCCATTATATCAAAAAGAAAAGGCCAGGCTGATAAGGGCCTAAAGGTACATGCACAACAATTAGCATGACAAGACAGATATAATGAGAATTATATGAGAAAAGAAAACAGAGGTTGATCTCTTCAGGCCAACCGACGAAATAGGTTTTGGAGAAGCAGCGAAGAACGTAGAGGGCCCCTGCTCTTTAAAGCAAACACTTTCTGTCTTTTTCATTTCCTACTGGGGAACAAGGGCTAAATAAAACCAATGACCCACTGTCGGCTTCCCTATCCATTGTCAAAAGAAATTAATTTCTAACAAAAATGAAAGAGACTTCTTTTGAAAATTATCGACCCAGGTTAGTCACTGACATGGAGTCACCGATCCTCCACGATGGTACCCACCTACATAAAATTAATGCTACTAAGAAACAAATAATTCCAACGAAAATGAAAGACACGTGTTGCATATTTTCACTCCAAGTTAGTATTTGACATGGATAGACCATCCTCCATGAAGGAACCCACCAACAACATACTATTCTATTAAGATACTTTATCTTTTCCAATCGCATAATTACATATGTGATACGGAAATAATTTATATATCATCAAATAGTAAGCAAATAAGTTCGACGAGAAGTCTAGAAACTGTCCTAAATTTCTCTCTTGCCAAATTTTCCCTGAATTAACAAGAGTCAACAATCACACGTCACATAGGAAAAAAATCAATTATCTTCGACCAATTTATTCATATTTTGAGCAATTCAATCGTCTCCAGTCATTCTATCCTTAAAGGTGTTTCATAGTCTCACATAGCAAGAGAAATTGTTTACCCAGTTTGACAAGAAGACACACAATCGAGAAAGGGCCCAGAAAGGTCAAACAAAACCAACCAACTCACCCAAGTTTGAAAGGCATAGGCTTGGCTCCCATACCTCACCACCAACCAAACCAATGGCTGTCCTCCCAAAAATAAAACAAAAAAAAAAAACAATTTCGACTGTCAGCAATTCTTAATAGTAATACATTTGGTAATAGAAATATCAACAAATGCACCTTCAAATATTCTAAGATTATCAATTTCATGTAGAGCAATCACAAATCTACCCATGCTTGATCCAACCCATTCCTTCCAATCACCAACTCCAATCAGGATTTCGGAATGGGGGGATGGACATTGAGATATCGCATCCCCAGGAAAGAAAGAGTTGACTGTCACAAAGTTGACCTCTAATGTCAAACTTGCTACCAAACTGAGCTACACTAATGCGGACCGTTATAAGTGAAAAACAACCTGTTTGTTGCTTAATAGAAGTAATCCATAAAGAAACAGATCATTAATTCGAATCTGCTTATGAGACACAAGAAGTAAAAGCTTCCTTTATAAAAAGGGCAGTTTTACTAATCGTGTCACAGATAAGCCCCTGTGAACTGAACCCACCCCATTCAGCAGTTTTACTACTCGAAGGATAGTGTAAGGTTTCCTAAGGGATAACCTTGTAACAGAAGTCAAAAATAATTGGGAAAGTAGGCCAACTAGGCACTCCAGAAGACTAGAATGTATTATTAAGATGGTGGCACCATGAGAAATGGGTTAGAACTTCGCATGTCATAAAAACAGGTGGAGAAGGGAACAAAAAATAAAAAATAAAAAGAACAGAAAAATTGACACGCGCAACAAAATACACCCATTTCAAAGTTGTACTTTAAAGGAAAACCCAATTCAAATTGCTTAAACATGCTCATGACTTCAAGTCCAGTAAGCATTGTAACACCATATGTTGAAATGTTCCTAAAGCAGAAACAGTGTTTTGCCTGTGTTACAGTGCATAATCTATTGTTTGTTTCAAACGAAAAGGAGAGAGAGAGAATAGTAGATATGAATGTGTACTTGAAAGATCGACAATCATGTTACGCTTTCTAATAAGGTTGAATTACTTAAAAAAAAATATTACCAATTTGTTTGTTGATGACACTGCTTAAAAAGAGCAAATGTAAAAGGCCAGGTCATGGGCAAAAAAATAACATGAACCTGCCATAATCGGTAATTCTGATAGTTCCTACCAAGCATCTCAAGATGAAAACACCAAGATAAGATGTCAACATCATTTACCTTGAGATTCATTGCTCATAAAGCCAAAGGTCAAAAGGAGGTAAGTTTGTCAATGAGGTAAAAAAGACAAAGTAGAACCATGATGGACAGAAGAAACCATGGTTGTTTGGAGAATACTGGGATTCATATAGCATTAGAAAGGCATGTTCCCACCACGCCCCCTTCCACCATAGCCATATCCCCTTCCACAGTTATACGATGCCCAGTAATTACCACGTCCAGCAGCATATCCACCATCAGGTCTCTGTTGGAAATTGCCAAATGTCTGCAAAAGTAGAAGAGAAACAGAAATTCGCTGACATCCAGTGAATATTTATTTCTTGGCACAAGTTTTGTCTCATGATTTTACTTCTCAAATATCGAAATAATACAAACAAGTTGGCAAACCTCAGTATCCAGCTTAATTCGCTCAGAGAACCTGTTCTGTCCATTCCTAACTCCACGATTGAGTGAATTAGATGAAATTGTGTCAAAGAACTCATCCTTATTATATGCAGACTGCATGGAGAAGAAATAAAAGGTGTTTTCAGTATTAAAAAGACTATGCACTAGACAATGATAACCACACATAACTTCAGTTGTCTTGTTTGTGAAAAAGAAGAAAAAAAAAAAAGACGTATCAAAAATAGGAACATCTTACTTGTGTTTATAGAAACATTGCAAGTCTTACCTTAGGATTAGGTATCAAACCATGACCCTCTCTGTTCCCCAAGCTCTGACCACTTGCATAGTCCTGTATTCCCTCTGTTGTATCCTTTGTCTTTCCAAGATAACCCCATACTTCATCCTTTTTGAACTTCTCATTCATAGCTATAAAATTGAACTCTTCAGTGAATTGCACAGCTGAGTACTGAGACTGCAAAAAGTCAAAAAGATAACAGATCAAAATTCACTCACATTTAGACAATTAACAAGACGCTATCGATGCAAATGGACTACACATAGCAACCAAATCTTTAAAAATAAAAAATAAACAAATCAAATATTTCATATATAGTGTATAAAGACTAAAAAATGGTCTCCAACGAAAGCAAACTGTATAGAACTGTTCGAATACACAGGCTCCATAGGGACATGCATCACACCCTAAGCAAGTTGATAGATCTACTTTCAAAACAACAAAAAAAAAAAAAGCTACAATGAAAATGGACTTCATAAATATACCCAAGTACACAGAACTCATGTACCCAAACACGCATGCCAACCAAAGGAATCAAGTTGGCAGACCTATTTTCATGCACAAAGAAGGGCATGAATCAACATGAAAGCCAACTGCAAGATAGAATGATTGAGAGATCACAGTGACCAGATACACGCATAAGAGGTAGAGACAAGGCACTCCACTTTGGATGGTACCAAGAGAGTACCTTCATATCCCACACTATTGAATAAAATACGAGATAAATAATATACATACGTTGCATGCACATGAATACCAACAGCCGAACAGCCTGATACCAACAATGAATATCTTTGTTGACACACAAACATACAAACATATCCATGTACCTATTTCTAAGACATATTTGAAACAAATATCTTTATCATACTTCCAACGACTCCTAATCAAGCCTTTATTTCAAAAATATTGCTACAGAGATATGGGAAGCTCCTTTTTTCTGTACTCCACATGCTTCCTACCCATTTGATATCATAAACCATCCAAAATCAGTTTGCTAGTACAGTTACAGGCCCTTGACATGAGGGAGGAAGAGCAAGAGTTGTCTTCAAAGGAGAGTTTTAATAAACTTAAGGCAGAAATACAATATACTGCTAATTTGAAGAGATCAGTTGAAGGCAGAAATCCAGATATTTGTGGCTTAAGAAGCGGATAATAATACTCAAATTTTCCCTAGGCTTGCAATTTCACATAGGAGGAGGTTAAAGAAGGAATGGTACAATTTTATGAAGGATTTATATTATGAACCAGAATATCTCTTTTAATGGTGTGAGAAAAAGTGCGTATTACTTATCCCAACCCCAAAAGTAATGAATGAAGCTTTTCATGTTCCATTTCTTTTCTTTTTTATCTCCTGGTAAATTTAAGTCTTAGTGGGTAATTTCCTTTGAAGATGTTTATTTTCCTAGTCATTCCACTCGAAGAAAACCGCTTAAAATTCAAATATACTACAGGCACCCAAGGAAAAGTAGATTCAAGCAATATGAATAGTAACACTTCTGCAAAGCCCTTCAGCTAATAAGAAAGCACCCAAAATTTGTTGTGCATCATATTTCCCCACCATATTATATGAAACAGATCACTGATTAAAAGGTATAAAATGCAATAGCTAGAAGAAAGTTTGCGAAAAAGTAGAATGAAAATTGCAAGTTTGCTAAAAGTAGAATGAAAATTATAAGTTTTATGCCCAACCAAAAGCAAAAAAGAGAGAACCTAACCTGTTGTGAAGAATTAGGCAATGGTAAAAGAGGTGCTTGAGATACTGGCGTAGAAATTAATGATGAAGATCGAGATGATGCCGGTGTTGGAGCACTTAAATCACTCTTATCAGGGTACAATATTTGTGTGGAAGAATGCGGACGTGATCTGGACTGAGTTAACTGATCAGGGGATACCAAAGATGGAGATGGTGTTAGCAAGGGGCCTAAAGAATCCACAAATGGAGAGGCAGGATAAGGCATTGGCTGGACAGGAAGAACCAATCTTGCGTCAGAAACAGCTTTACCAACAATTTGAGCTTCACTGGCCTTTACATCTATGCAAGATGAAGGAAAGGAAGATAGATTTGATCCATTGGCAGTCATAGATGCAGAATGCGGTAAAGATGACTTTATGGACAAAGAGGATGGTATATCAAGAGAAACTGGACTAAGTGAGGCTGACAAATTTGGATGCACAGATGCAGAAGCAATAGATGAAGATACAGGAGTACCAAATTCTGATGTATTCAGCAGGCTAGGGTTTGTAGATAATTGAATTTCAGGAGCCTGCAACCAACGCGGCATTGTCAAGGGAAATGATTCAGAGGATGGGGATTGAAAAGATATAGGTTGCTGTGGAGCATGAGATACACTGACTGATGTTCCGTCGTGCCCTTGCCAATACAATGGCGTAGAAGAAGAAAGGCCTTGTGTAGCCGGTACATGATCCAATGGACCCACCTGGGTTACAGATTGATATGAAGGCAGCGCACCAGGATAGGCTCTACTTTTCAAAGCAGGGGTATCTTGCCATTGAGTTGACTCTGTCAAAGTTTTGCCACCATTTGAAGCAAATGAAGAATTTGAATGCATCCCAGCATAGTGTGACTGCAAAGATAAAGCAAATCAAATATGTAGGTGAACTTGATTCTCCTTACTGACACTTCAAAATTTGAGTTCCTTAATCTCCTAGAATGTCAGTACCTGGATGATAGCAGGATCATTGTGAATCTGCTCTGCTTGGGCAGCTGGGGAGGACTTAACTTGCAAGTCCTGAGTAGTATATGTTCATAAGGGTTAACACATGTAAAATAGAAACCAGCAAATTAAACAAGCCAACAATTTTAGAAGACTATCAAAACAAGTATTTGGTGAGATCAGACAGCAACATCATCAAATGTCTTTGACACAAATACAAAAACAAAATGCATATGTTTGTGTTTATGTGTCTGGCTGTGTGTGCATGAGAGAGAGTCTGACTGTGAGAGAGGTCAAAGTGATGCAAATACACCCAAAATTTAAGTCTGCACTTTCCTCTTTTGATGCTATAAGTACTCTTATAACATAAGGAAGTGAAGTGATATCTTTTCTTAGCTCAGGCATATTGAATCACAAGCCAACAACCCAATGGATATGCACGTTGGTAACACCTCTGACAACACAAGTTCAGATGAGATAACATAACTTGAAGCTTCCAGATTTTATGGAGAATCACTGCTGTGTGTGTGACATCCGGATTTCAAGGGAAACACTCGGCTATCAACTGGAAAAAGGTTGGTTATGCACGTTGGTAACACTTCTGACAACACAAGTTCAAATGAGATAACGTAACTTGAAGCTTCCAAATTTTATGTTATCTCATCTGAACTTGTGTTGTCAAAAGTGTTACCAACGTGCATATCCACTGGGTTGTAGGCTTGTGATTCAATAAGGCACACCATGTCTTCTTCTCAAGTGGGGCTTTCTTGTATACGGTGTCTTCTGGAAAATTTTATTGTCCAGTTCCTATGATGCTTTAACAACATTTCCAGGATTCTGAAAAGAACTCATTTCCACATTTTTTAGTAGTCCACCAAAATATTCACATTTTAGTTATTAATCTTGGATCAAGCTTTCTACCTTATTAATAAAGCATAATACATACTCCAAAATCTTTAACTGGGCTTGTCCCTTCTACCAGCGATACGTTTCTGGTCTTAATTGGCCAAGTCACGCCTCTAGTGTTGTTACTGTTAAGAAATTAGAGTGCTCAAAGAAGGCATACGCTCTAGATACATTAGCATGGGATAACCTTATACAATTTCAGTCCTATTGTGTCGACCTACTAGATTGGAGTAATGATTAACAAGAATGGTCAAAGGTATTTGTATTTCATAGTCAGAAGTGAAATTCTTGGATTCATGAAAGAATAACAACTGCAAAAGAATTTGAAAAAATTGTTTCATTAATTATGAAAGAAAACATAAAAGATGTCGTCCTAGTCTCAACCATAAACGATGCCAAACAGGGATCAACGAATGCTGCTTTTAGGACTCCACTATCACCTTATGAGAAATCAAACTCTTTGGTTTGGGGGAGAGTATGGTTGCAAGACTTAAACTTAAAAGAATTGACAAAAGAGCACCACCAAGAGTGGAGAATGCGGCTTAATTTGACTCAACACAAGGAAACTTACAAAGTTCAGACATAATAAGGATTGCCAAACTGAGAGCTCTTTCTTAATTCTATGGGTGGTGGTGTATGGCTGTTCTTAGTTGGTGGGGCGATTTTTCTGGTTAATACTGTTAACAGGAAAAAAAAAAATCGAGTTGAGTTTGAACACGTTCTTTGAGCTCGATTTGAGCTCGAGACTATATAAAATTTTGTTGAGCTAAGTTTGAAGAGCCAAAACTCGGCTTGGCTCGATTACAGCCCTAGCTATAGCTTTCAATTACTCAAAAAAAAATATAAATAAAAATAAAAATTGATATAGATGGTTCTAAGAATCAAGAGAAAAGGAGGCATACTGAGAACAGATAATAAGTTACTCGCACTTACTTTAATGTCACTTCCTCGGAAAATAATGTACTCATACACCTTATCACCTGGCGGAATTTGAGGGCCATCTTTCTTTCGCCCCTCTGTTCCATAAGACCTAACTGCAAGATCACATAAGGCAGGCTGAAATGCATGGATTTCCAACCAAAAAAAAAAAACACAATAGGCTACTAGAAACTATTATCTAAACAGAGCAAGGTATTCAATACCATGCTACAAACTATGGCCTAAGGAATACAAGCAAATTTGTGCATATCATATTAAAATATAACAGCATCAATATGGAGAACGAGTACTAACACAGTGTCTTGTTTGTTATTCTTATCCATGAATGTAAAATACCAGACTGCAGTTTATATTAACCCCACAATAAGTGTCTTACTTTCTAGTTTTTATTTAAGTCAAAACTTCAAGTATTTCACTCGTCATTTTTATCTTCATTTTAGAGATTTTGATAAATGAAATAAACATTACCAAGAATTAGAGGATAACCTCAACTATACAGGCTGTAAACAAGGCATTATCCAAAAAAATATCACAATCAAAAGCTTCAAAAATCAAGAAAATCATAAAAAAAAATTAAAAATTAAAAATTAAAAAATTAAAAAATTAAAAAATTAAAAAAAAAAAACCATATGAATAAAGGCTTCGGCTTTATAACTTACTATCTGCAGCAATTCCTGCAATTCCAGTGACCACTAAATCAGAATGAAATCATCCTAAGTTCTCCATATTCCATACTAAATTAAATTTCAATCGACCAATAAGCTTGCAATATTATGACAGTATTTTTAAACCAGCAGAAACATCCATCACATAGAAATGAGCAAAAACATAGGATCTCCGCATCATCAATTCCTCAAATTAGACCCTTGACAGATGTAAATAACATATTTATATATAAATTCGCAAACACACACACATATTAGGTATAATATGGTTCTCTGCGTCACCAAAACCAGAAAACTAAACCTAGCCAAAAGCAAGGGTTCTCATTTCTCAGGACAACGCAGAAACTATTAAATGATAGATGAAGATTGCGAAATCATATGAACAAATATAAGATTAAGAAATTAAAAACAAGAGGCAATAAATATTTAAAACTAAATCAAAGTCTCGAACAGTATATAACCAAAAACAAAAGAATATAAATGTGCGCGATACATATACATATGTATATATAAATTATATGCGTATAGCCTAGGTACGTCAAGTAGAAGGATAGGATTAGGGCATAAATACCATTGTTGAGGCCAATATTGGAATCCTGGACGTTGAGGTAGCAAAGGACGCCCTCATAGCGAATCTCGGACTTGGAAATGAGGCTTATGAAGCTCCCTATGTACGCGTCCGCGGCATTCGAAGAAGACGAAGAAACAGAAGGAGAGGGAGAAGATTTTTCCCCAGACTCACTCGCCATTTTAGTCACGATCACCACGAAAAGAGAAAAACCGACGAGAAAGTGAAAGAAAATGAAGGAAATCCTCTCAGAATCAGTTGCTCATTTCTAAGATTAGGGTTCTCGCTGTATCTCCAACAGGTTTTCTTTCGTCTGTGTGTTTGCCTTTATGCGTTTCTGTTTTTTTTTTACCACCAAGAAAAAGCTTGGATAACAAGGCACTATATATTGGTGTCAGATGGGCCCATTAAAAGGCTTTAGAGCAACGAAATGAGTAGAATTCAATTTTGACATTTTGTTGTCAACTTGGATTACATTATTAATCCCTTTTTTTTATTTAATGAGTTAAGGGTTATCCATAGTAATGTTTAATAACTTATACGCAATAGTTTATTGATTAACTAATTATTTTATACAGGGATTTATAAAAATAAAATTTGTTATTAATATAAATTATAATAATAATTTATAGAAAATGATAATGTCCCGTCAAGGTCGACATTCCCATTCAAATTGGTAGGACTTCATTTGTATGCATACGATATAATCAAATGGGATTAGAATTTTCTTCATTTTAAGTGAATTGGGAAGGAATAATTTTACAGTCCAGTTTTTTTTTCCCTTTTTTTTTTTTTTTATTTAATGGTGTACATATATCACTCATTTAAAAATCTAAAATGAAACAACATATCCACTTTATGATAACTATAAATCATTAGAGTAAATATATATCATAGCGCTGAATGAATAGTCATTCAGTCCAAAGCTGTAATTTCTGTTTTGGTGGGCTCAGAAAATTAAAAAAATATTTTTTTCTTTTTTTAAAAAAAATTTAATCTAACCCAGGCTGAATGACTGTTCATTTAGCCTGGACTGTGCTGAATCACTGCTCAAATCATTAAATTTGTTAAATCTAAGTTGGGCAATAAAATGGTTACGCTCCAACCAAATCTTCACTATTTTATAAATTTTGAAATTTCAAGTGAAAACAATATGTTGAATTTTTTCTTAAACCTTTTAAGTTTCCAATGAAGTTTTTCTCTCAATTAAACTGACGTGTGTCCTTAAAACATATGATTTTCTAATATTTTTAATTATTACATACATTTTTATGTGTTTTACAAACACATGTCAACTTAAAAGAAAACTTTATCCTTAGATTTAAAGGCAAGATTGCATTAAAACAACTTGTCTCACTTATTTTTTGCAACTTTGAGGATAAAACGACGGTATGGTAGCATTCTCGACAACATAATTGTCAACAACATTTGATCATTCAACAAAAGATAAAATTTCTTCAAGAACCATAATAAAATCCCTTAATATAATGACAAATAAAAACTTCTTTTACATTTTTTTTTTTAAGCAATTTGAGAAAGAGTTACGGTAAATCAAAACACCAATAAAAAAAATGATAGGTTCCCTAACAACGTACTCAAAACGGAAATTATAAACGACTAACAAGCATGAAAACTTTAGATTTGCATTTCTTACACCAAGCCAAACCCACTAGCAAATCCATTAAATTACTCCATAGGGTTTGTTCTAGTTGCTTTTTTTTTTTTTTTTGTTTAATTGAACGAGGAAGGGGTTCTAGTTGCTTGGAATTATGAATCACCTGCAATAGAACGTAATAAAATGTTTCACGCATTTTGCCTGCAGTGGGGGGTTCTTCAATAGTTTGCGGCATTGCTTCAAACAAGATGAGTCGCTGCGACATGTTAGCACATGATTGAGACGCAGTTCCACTACCTCCCTTTTTGTGGATCCGAGGACATGAAAAAGAAATGTGAAAGGATAACGATTTTTTTTTTTTTTTTTTTTGTTTCACGGGAAATGTTACACATTACAATTTTATTAGATTTTGAATCGTTCTTGTTAGAAGGAAAAATAAAAAGACAAAAGCTACATTTGTTAATACTTTTTCGATGGCAAATTGCAATTTTAGAGGTCGAATCAAAATTTTACCATTTTTAAAAATTATGTTTTTATTAATTGTGTTTTAAAATTTTTATTTTTTTCAAGCAACTCGTTTTGAAACCTTTAAAACAAACTGACCCAAAATATTGAATAAAAATGCTTTACTATGTTCTTAAGCCAAGTGATATGTAGAACGGGGCTTAGAATAAATTAACACAAGCGTATTTGCAAGATGTAATTGTTTAAGTTATATTTTATTGATCTAATGGTGGTGATTATGTTATCATGTCATTTAAAATTTTAAATGATGTGACACTATGTATATTATTAAATACATAAAACAAAATCTTGACCATTATAAATTCTCTCGATCTTACTTAAAATGATAGAATCTTATTCCGTCTTTGCCATACTTTACTTATGCTAACAATAATGACATTGGAATAGGAAAATACATGCATATTTTCATGCTAAAGTCATGCCAATAATATAATTACAAATAAAATGAAACAAAATGATCTAATTTCTGATTACTTAGTGAAAAAAGAAAGATATACTTTCTGATTAAATAATTTAAAGGTAGATTATGTAACTAATTTCAAAATTACTCACCTGCATTTGTGAGAAAGGTGAAGATAAAGAGTATGGTAAAGAAATACGCAAATATAAAAGACTTAGCCATGTTTTTCTTGCTTATTCTATGTAGAATTGAAAACTGGGAGTATTTATGGCAACATTGCACCCGTTCATGCTTTCTTTTTTATTTTTTTTAATCTTTTTCTTTTGATTGATTCAATTCATTCTAAACTCATCCTAACATTAGGAGTAATTGGACCGATACAAATCTATTGAATCCTTAGCCAATCGATAGGAGTAAACTCTTCATTAACTTATAAGCCATTCACATTGTCAATTATGAAACCTTTTTTTTTTCCTTTGTCCCTTTTTTGAAGCCAAGGGTCGGTTTAGTAAATTTTATAAAACTCATTTTACTTTTCAAACCCTGAAAATTATTTTCACATACTAATTAAACATACAAATTTTTAGATTTGGCATCTACTATTAACACAGTTTTCAAAACAAACTATAAAATTATTCTCAAAACTCGTAACCCTTATAAAAAAAATAAAACCCAACCTATTTTTCAAAACAATAGCTAATATTGTTAAAAAGAAAAAACTTTGTGGTGGTGTTGTTGCCGCATATGGCGGTGGCCACTTCATCTGGTGGCCACCACCAGGGCTGCCATATCCCACCACGGTCTGGCATCACTTTTTTTAAGTTTTCTTTTCTTTTTTTCATTTTTCTTTTATTTTATAAAAGTATTTCTCAATTTTTTTATTTTTTTTTTCACAAAACACCCTTCAAAATTTTTACCAACCCAATTTTCACCAAAATGTGGCCCACCAAATTAATTATCAAATTTTCCATTTTTCAAACTCAAATCAAAAGCACTTAGCAAAATTTTACCAAACCAAACCCCAAGAGTTTCATCTCATAACAACTTTTTGGGTCATCCACTTTTCTTTAGTTATTCCCATAGTCCCATCCCATACCCTTTTAACTAAATAACTATTATACCTTTAATTTACCAAATTACATGCGAAGAGAATGAGACCAATTTTGTGGAGGTCCAACCATAGATTAATATGTATATATCCAATAGATGTTTCCTTCAAACTATTCCAAAAAGTATTAAAATAAGGACAAAGTTGTTATTCAAAGTGTGTTGGAGGAAGTTCATCCAACATAACCTATAAAAATACCATGTGTCTATTTACATATGAAAAATACATATTTTTAAAATAACATGTAAGAAGCATATGCATTTTTAATAAAATTTGTTATACTTTGTTATTACAATTAAAAAAATATATGTATTTTTCATATGCAAGAGACACGTGATATTTTTATAGACTATGTTGAAGAACTTCTTCCAACCTAATTTTAAGAACTTCCTCAAACCCAATTTGAAGGAGACTATCTTGAAAATAAATACATTAAAATGAACAAAATCTTTGTTCTATAATTTCCTGGGCCTTGTTCATTGTAATAGCTTTTTTTAAAAGAGGGTTTTTAACACCAAATAAACAACGATGAAGGAAAAGCTTCAAATTAGTACTTTTTCACAAAACGTGCTTCCGCAGTGCAATTTTGATTTAATGAAATTTACCAATAAAGATACCTATACAAATTTTAGGTGATTACAATGAAACAACTTTTTTTTTTTTTTTCTATAAATGTCTCTTCCCAATTACTTGCTATGCTAAACCGGTTAACTACTAACCCGTTTTAATACAGTTATTGAAGCTAGTTACTAACCGCTTTTTAAGTAATGACCCTTTTGGATAATTTTTAAATTTTTTGGGTATTCTTCAGGTCTATTTTTATAGCTATTTTAAACTCTTTTTTTGGGCTATTTTCAAATATAATTTAGACTCCTTCTATGGCTATATGCATAAGGCCGAATTATAACTGTAGCTTTGGAATTCGACTAGTTTTACAACACAAGGCCTCCAACGAGAAACTGCCCCCATTGGTCATTAGTCTCATTCCGTTCATGCCATTTTTTTTATTATTTGATTATTTATTAGCTTTACGGATACCAAAAAAAAAAAAAATTGAAATTATGTTTGGATAGTTTAGAAAAAATGTTTGGACTAGTAATTATATTTGAAAAAAAAGATAATTAAAAATAAATAAAAATTAATATTTTATTCTTAAAATTTTTATAAAAAAAACTGAAAGAACAAAAAAAATGTGGGGTGACTTGATGTGTGGGGGTAGTCAAGCCACCCTTGAAAAATACTTGGGGGTGGCTCGGCCATCCCCCAAAGGATGGATAGACCACCCCGAAACGTTTGGAGGTGGTCGAGCCACCTCCGAAAATTATTGGAGGGTGGATCGGCCACCCCTAAATCAGACGAGGTGGCTGAGCCACCTCCAGAAAATTGTTTGGGGTGCTCGGCCACCCTGAAAACTTGTAGGGGTGGCTTGGTCACCCTCCAAACATTTAAGGGGTGGCTGAACCACGTTCAAATGTTTTTATGGTGGTTGAGCCACCTTCTATATTATTATTATTTTTAAATAAAAATATAATTTTTTATATAGTTTTTTGAGTTGAGTTGAATAAATTTGAATTGTAGAAGATAGTTGACATTTAAAAAAAATTTGGTACCCAAACATGTCCTAAATGGTCCAACAAACCAAAACATAAGGCCGAGGGAGAGGTATTCTTCATAATAAAGCTAATGTTGAGAAATAATCCCACATCGCCTGTGGACAAGATTTTAGGCATGTTTATAAGAGTGGGCAATCCTCTCTTATCAAGTCGATTTTATGGGATGAGTTAGGCCCACAAATTTATTCAGCTAATAAGGTCATAAGAAACAATACATTATCATTATATACTGTATTTGTGCATCATGTCTAGTAGAAACATACAAGCATAAAAACAACATTAAAAATTCTAAATTACAACATTACAAATCTCTTAGGTAATAGGTAAATGACGTGTCATTCATGAGGGTGTTGAGAATTGTTAAGTAACAGAAAAAGCTAAAGCATGATGTTACAAGAACTGTGTCAAACTAAAGCTAAAGTTATCGAATAATGTTAAGTGGCTTATTAGTCACTTAAAAAAATAAAATATTAACCACTTAATGTGAAAATCCGTTTGTAATATACGCCCCATCAAACGGATATGAAAATAATGTGAAAAAATCTTATGGTTAACAATAGGATTAGTTCACTTAAAAAAAAAAAAAACAAAAACAATAGCATTAGTGTGAGCCAACGAGGCGTAATTGTTAAAAAAAAAAAAAAAGGTTAGCGTACGTGGAGAGGCATTGGCTCCTTCAATCCCGACGCCGGACCCAACCCGTACACGCTCCTATGAAATTCAGAGGAAAACAAATTTCACCACCCACACCACCACCAGCACCACCGGGCTTCTAATTTGCCGCGTTTCACTTTCACCCAAGCCCATCGCTCTCTCTAAAGCCTCTTACTCTTTTTCCAGATCTACAAGAAGCTCCTCTCCAATCTCACTCAAATGCTTCAGATTCCAATCCCAAATAAACCCTAACAACAATAGCTTAATCAAAGATTGTAATTTGGGATTTTTAGATCATGGAGCAGTTGAAGACGATCGGTCGCGAGCTGGCGATGGGGTCCCAAGGCGGGTTCGGGCAGTCGAAGGAGTTCCTGGACCTGGTGAAGTCGATCGGCGAGGCTCGATCCAAGGCCGAGGAGGACCGCATCGTGCTCCACGAGATCGAGACCCTCAAGCGCCGCATCGCCGAGCCCGACATCCCCAAGCGCAAGATGAAGGAGTACATCATCCGCCTCGTCTACGTGGAGATGCTCGGCCACGACGCGTCGTTTGGCTACATCCACGCCGTTAAGATGACCCACGACGACAGCCTTCTCCTCAAGCGCACCGGCTACCTGGCCGTCACGCTTTTTCTCAACGAGGACCACGACCTCATCATCCTCATCGTCAACACTATCCAGAAGGACCTCAGGTCAGACAATTATCTGGTGGTGTGCGCCGCGCTCAACGCCGTGTGCAGGCTCATTAACGAGGAGACCATTCCGGCGGTGCTGCCACAGGTGGTGGAGCTGCTTGGGCACACCAAGGAGGGCGTCAGGAAGAAGGCCATCATGGCGCTTCACCGCTTCTATCACAAGTCCCCCTCTTCTGTCTCCCACCTTGTCTCCAATTTCCGCAAGGTTAGTGGGTCGTGTCATCGAATATATGTTTGTGATGCATGCAATGCTGGTTCTGCGATAATGGCTATTCATCATTATCATGGTTCTTGGGAATCAAATTCTATATAACGCATAAACCTTAAAACCCAGAATCATAAAGTACAAGAAGTCACTAACAGATAAAATTTTATCCGCCAAACTGCTTGTTTATGTTCTAGTTATTGGAAAACGAAGGAGAAAACCAATATTTCTCAGGAATGTAAACAGAATGTAAGAAAATGAAGTAATAAATCAGTAAGTACAAGTACTGTAATATTAGATTATTGAATGTTTGTGAGGGGATGTGTCAAAAACGATCTGTATTTAGTAGAAGATGAGACTCTGCAGTAGAACTTGTTTGAGGCTTCGGATTCAGCAGATCTGAGTTGAGAGGGTTATTCATTTAGTTATTTTTGGACTCTGTATTATAGCATCATAGTCAAATTTTTGAATTTAATATGCTATGCATGAGGATCAAAATGTTTTCTTATTTCTGATGTGGGTTTTCTTTGTTCCAGAGGCTATGTGATAATGATCCTGGGGTCATGGGTGCAACACTGTGCCCTCTTTTTGATCTTATATCTGTAGATGTTAGTTCTTATAAGGATTTAGTTGTCAGCTTTGTGAGCATTCTTAAACAAGTAGCGGAACGCAGATTACCAAAGGGTTATGATTATCATCTGATGCCAGCTCCATTTATTCAGGTATCTCTTCCTCTTATTTCTTTCTCTTGATTGCTCTTAATTATTTATCTTCCACTTATTCATGAAAAAAAATTACTTACCTAACACTTTACTTATTAAAAAATAAAACAAAATAAAGAAAGTCTTCCACTTTTTTTTTTTTAAACGGAGATTGTGGATCATGATGATGTTAAAAGAGATTGAACGGAGTATTAAAAGAAAAAAAGAAGAAGAAGAAGAACAGCTAAATCCTAAGAATATAATGAGATGGAAGACCATTTAGTACATTCACTGTCTTTTATCTATGTGACGTTTTCGTAGAAGCCTCCCTGAGTGCTTGCAGTTATAGCTGGACCCTTTTGCTTTAGTGGCCTTTTTTTTTTTTTGAATAAGTAAAAGTTTATTAAAAAGCGTAAGGCGCCCATAAGTACACCGGCAATATACACGAAACGAGTAAGAAACCCAAGTCCTCAAACCCAAAACTCTCAAAGTTTAGCGGCCTTTCTATGATTATCGTTAATATTCTAAGTTTGGCAATGGGGGTCAAATGGCCATTTGCTCAAGTGCAATGACCATCATAGCAAGATGGTCTTTGTGATTTTCAGATTGGTGGTTTCAGATTTTTAATAAGTGGAACACATCCATTCTACTGCCATTGAGGAAGGTAAATTGGAGGTGTAGAATATCACCATAGGTTCCTGATGTAATTCAATCATTGTATAGTTCCTTTCTTCCAGATTCACCTATTAAAATTTAAGCAGGCATCTTGGCTGATGTAGGAGCCTATACTTTTGGAGATCGATTTGTACCTTTTGGATACCCCCCCCTCCCCCTCCCCTCTCTGGTACTGGTCTTGTTGGTTTTCTATTAGTGGCAAGAAAGCTCCTCCTGAATTTTCTTGTTACCTCTTAGATTCTCTTAATGGGAATTAAGTTCTGCCAACTCTCCTCCCATTATTAAAATCAAAAATCCCACCCCCCCTCCCCCCTCTCTCTCTTCCAAAAACAAATTTGGGTTATGTTTTCAGCTTTAATTTTGGCCTTTACCTCTTAAGTTGACGTGTGGTGAATTCAGCCATGATAATTTAATTATGCAGATCAGGTTGCTGAAAATTCTGGCATTGCTGGGAAGCGGTGACAAGCTAGCAAGCGAAAAGATGTATACTGTTGTTGGTGACATATTCAGGAAGTGTGATTCAGCGAGTAATATAGGAAATGCTGTTCTTTATGAGTGCATATGCTGTGTTTCTTCTATATATCCCAATCCTAAATTATTAGAAGCTGCTGCTGAAGTTATTTCCAGATTTTTGAAGGTATGCTTTGTGCATTGTGCTATGTATCTATCAGTTAACAGATTATTCACACGTCTTATGGCTTTAGCTTACATTTGGGATCATTCAAATAATTATAATGTGATCTTGTGGCCAGAGTGACAGTCACAATCTAAAATATTTGGGTATTGATGCCCTTGGTCGGCTGATAAAGATAAGTCCTGAGATTGCTGAACAACACCAACTCGCTGTTATTGATTGCTTAGAGGTGAGAGATTTTTTGTATTAAATACTGAAGCAGGTGCTTTTAACCCTTTGTTATTTTGCTAAATTCAGTACTGTTCAAGTTGATTGGGCTGCAGCTCCTGTTATTTTTAACCCTTCTTCTTCTTCTTTCCCTTCTCTCTTGTGAGATAGATTTTAGCTGAAGAGATTGATTTGTAGGACGTGAGGACAGATATGCATATTGCTTACTGTCCATCAATGTGTGTGTTTAGTATGGTTTTGATGTGAAATTTCTCACTATTTCTCATTGCAAACTATACATCTCTATATAATTGCTTTTTGATCATGCTTGTCCTTTTCTAATATTTATTAAAGACTTATAAAAAAAAATTTATGGAAGTTTGATGTGCATTGCGCAGGACCCAGATGATACTCTAAAGAGAAAAACCTTTGAACTACTGTATAAAATGACCAAGTCCTCCAATGTTGAAGTGATTGTCAACCGTATGATTGACTACATGATAAGCATTAATGATAATCATTTCAAAACCTACATAGCATCTCGATGTGTCGAGCTTGCAGAGCAATTTGCACCCAGTAACCATTGGTTTATCCAGGTAACTATGATGATGATGGCTATTGCTTTCTAGAGTGGTTATGTGTATAAAATATTTTGTTTGATGTGTACTCCACAGACCATGAATAAAGTCTTTGAGCATGCGGGAGATATGGTGAATATTAAGGTGGCGCATAACTTGATGCGGTTGATTGCAGAGGGATTTGGCGAGGATGATGATGCTGCAGATACTCAGTTGAGATCATCTGCTGTATGTGATTTGCACCTTATTATAGATTACACACATATTTATGTGTGTGTGTCACTATCTTGCAAGAACCCTTTTGATTTATTTATGATGTCTATCAACAAATATTAGAAGCTTATGGAATGGAGATTGTATCTAGAAATATGCATATGTAAATAGCGCATCTCTGTAGTGCACGCCATTTTTTAGTTTTTCCCTTTTCTTCTTATTGATGGTTATTCTTTGGGATGCAGGTGGAGTCATATTTGCACATTATTGGGGAGCCAAAGCTTCCGTCTGTATTTCTTCAAGTACACACTGTCTTACTTAGGTTTCATTTTTATTTGTTGAACTGAATGTAGATGTTGCTCAATGAATACTATTGTTTGTTATCATAATCCTTAGTTCTGATTACAGGTCATTTGTTGGGTTTTGGGGGAGTATGGAACAGCTGATGGGAAGTACTCTGCTTCTTATCTTACTGGCAAATTATGTGATATGGCCGAGTCATATTCAAGTGATGAAACTGTAAAGGTATCTCTTATTCATTCTCTATAGGAAATATAAGTTGCTATTAGCTTGCCTGTTTTAACTTTATGAGTACTTTTCAAAGTAATTAAGGCTGTGTTTGGTCTACTTAAAAAAAAATAAAACTTCTTTCTTTGTTTATAAAATGGTTTTTGACTTGAAACTAATGTTTGACAATGGTGTAATATTTTCTTTTTGAGAAATGAAAACAAGGAATCTTGATTTTTTAGAAGCAAGAAAATTGTATTTTAAGATGGGGATGAAGTTGTTAATTCATTTCATTACTGCCCTTGCAAGAGATTGGTGGTGGAGCTGAAGGCCTTTTTCTTCAAAACCCGTTACCATTGGACAACATCCTCTAATTGTCTTCATTTTTCTAGCTTTCAGGATTTTCTTGAGCTTTTTTCTTTTTTCGTTTAGATGTATCTCGTGTATATTTCATGTGTACTTGGGTTGTATCATTTCGCTTTTAAATAAAATTTCAGTTACTTATAAAAAAAATTACTACTATCTCCATTATCAATGTCACGCATTGTCACAATATGAGTATTAACATTGACTCTATACTAACATCACCAGTTCACCACCATCCAATACTACCATCATCATTGTCAACCAACCAAATCATCAATGTCACTTTACCATATCATTGCCTCACCACGACTACCCTTACCATGTTGTCGACACCACCATTCAAATGCCTATATCATCCCAAAGCTAAACCACAATAATTGAAGATGGTTTTGGAGAAAATTATTTTCAAGTCTCAGAATGCTTTCATCTGGGGAAGGCAGATTCTAGACCTTGTTTTCATTGCTAATGATTGCCTTGATAATAGAATTAGATATGACGAGGTGGGTGAGAGCAAAATGAATGCCTCCCAACTAGCATTGCCAATCAAATTGAGAAGTTGCAGCAGGTTTTCTTGTCCCCATGTGGGTGAAGAGGTCAAATTCCACATGGTAAGCTAGTCGAAATTTGCTCATGTTCAACTGAGCCCTTTTGAAAAAGTGGTTATGGCATTATGCTTATGAGAGAGGCTTTTTGGAGAATGGTAGTGGATGTAAATTATGGTAGTCAGTGGGGTGGGTGGTGCTCTAATGAAGTCATTGGGTCGTATAGGGTGGGTCTTTGAAAATTTATTAGAGGGGTTGGGAGAAGTTTTCTAAATATACTAGACTTAAGGTGGGTGAAAGTTCCATGATTAGTTTTTGGCACGATGTGTGGTGTGGGGAACAACACCTTAAGGTAGCATTTTCGGAGTTGTATAGCATTGCTTGCCTTAGGGATGCTTCCGTGGCTGATCATCTTCAGTTCTCTAATGGCTCTCCTCGGGAGGATGTTAATTTTGTTAGAGTTGCCCATGATTGGGAGTTGGAATTTTTTTCCTTGTTTTTTGATCAATTGTGCTCCATCAATTTGAAATAGGATGGTGTAGACAAGTTTTGTTGGAACCCCTCCAAGAGAGGGTTGTTTGATGTAAGATCATTCTATAATGTCTTAATCCCCATGACAACACTCCCTTTGTATTTGGCGGAGCAAGGCCCCTTTGAGAGTGGTTTTCTTTGCTTAGTCGGCCGCTTTAGGTAAGATCCTCACTTTGGACAACTTAAGAAAGCGAAAAATTATTGTGGTTGGTGTTGCATGTGTAAGAAGAGTGAGAAATCTGTTGACTACCTCTTACTCCATTGCGAGATAGCTAGTGCCTTATGGAACTCTATTTTCGGGTTATTTAGTTTAGCGTGGGTCATGCCTCTTCATGTGAGAGATCTCCTTGCTTGTTGGAGAGAGCAGTTTGGTAATTCTTAAAGTGAAGCTATGTGGAAGATGTTCTGCACTATATGATGTGGTGCATTTAGAGAGAAAGAAATGACCGGATCTTTGAATACAAGTTTGATTTCATCTTTGGTATAGGATTTATGCCCGTAAAGCTATATGTTCCTTTAACCACCAGTATGTATCATAGAAGAATTAGATGTAACAGAGAGCAACTGATTTGAGTGGAACATTCAGGTAATCTCCTAGTTAAAAACATTTATAGATGGCTGGGTAGGTGTTATACTGTTTGAAAAGTGATTTTTTTTTTCTTTTTCATTTTTATTTTTGTTAAGTGATGGGTGTTTTTAAGAAATGATTTTAAGCAACTGATATCTGGGATTGAATCTCTTAGAAACAGCTTCGGTTACAGCTTATTTATGTGACCAATGTTCAGGATTGGAACATTAACCATGAGCATATAACAGAATAAGTCAAGTGCTGGTGGACTGGGGGTCGCTCCAATAGTGCGGTTGTGTGGAAGATGGTGCCGCTCTACCTCATGTGGTGCCTTTGGAGGGAGCGAAATGATAGATCTTTTGAGGATCAAGAAAGGACGCTTGAGAAACTTAAATCCTTATTTTTCCATACTATTTTTTCTTGGAGTGTTGCTTATTTAGCTCTTTTAGCGGCTAGCTATTCGGAGTTTCTTGTACTTTTTTCTTCTTCTATTTAGGTGGTCTTTTTGTATACTTCCTGTATACTAGGGCTGCGCTTTTAATAAAATT
>FXXK01000871.1:46685-115168 GCA_900184695.1 Betula pendula
CCATACTATTTTTTCTTGGAGTGTTGCTTATTTAGCTCTTTTAGCGGCTAGCTATTCGGAGTTTCTTGTACTTTTTTCTTCTTCTATTTAGGTGGTCTTTTTGTATACTTCCTGTATACTAGGGCTGCGCTTTTAATAAAATTTATCTTACTTATAAAAAAAAAAAGAATAAGTCAATAGAGGCCAAAATTTTAGCACTTGATTATCTAAACTACTTATTAGTCTACTATTGCACATTCTAAATACTAAATTGCTGTGTTTCATTAGGTAATTTTTCTTATTCTTGGGAAGTGTATGTGATTCTAAATAGAGAAAAATGCATTTAAGCTTAATAGAAGTAGACTATTTTCAGTTCTGGGCATAAAATTTATGAAACAGTTTGAGAAGGAAAGTGATTGATCCATCTCCAAGAACATTACATGTTTTCATTTGAGAACTGCCGACTTTAATTTTTTACATTTTTCACCAACTGGACAAGGATTTTTGCTTCTTTTGAAGGCGTATGCAGTTACAGCACTAATGAAGATATATGCATTTGAAATAGCAGCTGGGAGAAAAGTGGATATGTTAGACGAGGTATGTTTTTGAAACACTTGCTCAAAGTCATAGTCTCTTTTCTATCCTAATTGATATCTGTGCTTGAAGTGGCTGTGTACTGCCACCATCTTTATCTAGCCCTTTGTTTGATTATTATATTTGGATTTTTTAAAGATGGATCTTGTAGCATATTTATCCAGCCTCTTCCTCCCTTGATCCAGTGAGAGAGTGCTGCACTAAAGAAAAGAGATTGCTGTTTGAAAGAAGTTGATAAAGGGAGAACCCGAAGCAATAGAATAATTTTTGGCAAAAATAGTCTGCCTCTTTAAAGTTTCATTTATAATTAAATAGATTTCACTACATACATTGTCTCATAAGTACTCTAATAAACTTTGTAGGCTAGTTGTCATTTGAGACATTCACTGGCATCTACACTAAGCTTGGGACATAACTCCAACTTACTAGACATAAAGATATTCTAAGTTGGTCTAAAGACATAGGAATCTGAAAAGAAATATGATCCAGATAAAATCACGTATTTTATATGACTCAAAGCAAAATTGTTCTGCTAAGATAAAAAACCTTGACCTGTGGTTACAGAATTTGACATGAGAATGGGGTATGAAATCCAGGGCCGACATGCTTAGGGAGTTTTGGAGATTACTTCATCACCGAACCCTAGAACTTGGCATATTCTGGCAGAAGATGGCATATTGTTTTAACACCGTATGCTTGGATTTTTTTTTTTCGAGATTTATCCCACCCAAATGAACATCCTAGACACATTTGCGCACACGCACATACATACATACATATACATATACATGTGCCACTTTCTTCAAGAACAAGCCAAGTGCTATTGTGCATCTGGAAAATGGAATAAAATTGATTGTAGTAAAATGACCTATTTGTCATTGTACCTATTTTTTGCCACAAGAAGAGAGAGAGAGAGCTCCTCTGTTTTTTAACTTTCCTTAGGTCTGTAGGTTTAAGTACCTGTTTCTACCTAATCTAATTCCAGTTCTGTTTCTACCCCAAGAAAGAAAGAGAGGAGGCCAGGGATCAAATTGTGCTTCTAGAACGATTGTGCATAGAAACGTAAAACAGAATAAAATTGATTAGTAAAATGACCTACTTGTCGATATACCTATTGTTTTCCACCAAATATATTTTGTGGATATTTATGCTATTCAAACTATAAAAGTGAAGATCAAACATAGTCCATCTCCATCATATTCCAACACTTAATTAATATCTATTGGCTGATAGCTTTTGCTTTTTATTATTTTTGGGTGTTGAACCCTGATTTAGATTGTAGAAAAATGAGATAGATTTTGAATATTTAAGTAAAAAAAAAGACAAATTATAGTTACCCACCATACCAAGCTAAAAAAATATATGATTCAAAAAAGGATACATGTAAATAGAAAATATTGTTCTATATAGTTCGTGACCTGTTGACTCTTCCCTCTTCCGGCGAGTGTTGCTATTCGCATGGAGAAGACCCAATGTGATTTCTTATGGAATGGGTTAGGAGAAGAGTTCGAATATCATCTGGTGAATTGGTCTAAGGTTTGTTCTTCAATCTCTGAAGGAGAGTTGGGTATCAAAAATTTGATGGTGTTTATTCGCGCTCTCTTAGGTAAATGGTTGTAGTGCTATGGGCATGAGAGAGAGGCTTGGTGGAGAATAGCAGTGGACTCTAAATATGGTAGTTTATGGGGAGTGTGGTGTTCTCTTGAGCCTGCAAGAGCCTTCGGGGTAGAGTCGTGGAAGTATATCAGTAAAGAGTGGGAAAAATTTTCTAGCCTTACTAGATTTCAGGTGGGGGATGGGGTCCTGGATTAGCTTTTGGCATGACAAGTGGTGTGGGGAAGTGGCTCTAAAGGTAATTTTTCCAGTCTTATTTGGTCTTGCTTGGCATCTCCTGAAGGTAGTTGCTTCTCCTGGAAGAGTGTTTGGCGAACTCCGGCTCCTTCTAGGGCAGTCTTTTTTGTGTGGTTGGCGGCTCTAGGTAAGATCCTTATCTTAAATAATCTCAGGAGGCAGCACGTCATCGTGATAGACATATGTGGCATGTGCAAGAGGAGTGAAGAGTCTGTGGACCACCTTCTTCTTCATTGCGATGTGACTTCTGCTATTTGGAGCGCTTTTTTCAGTTGTTTTGGGTTGTCTTGGGTTATGCCTAGATGCGTTGTTAACCTATATGACTGTTGGTGGTTCTCTGGCAAGCTAAGGAGTGATGTGGTGTGGAAAATTGTGCCTACGTGCCTCTTTTGGTGTTTATGGAGGGAAATGAATGATAGAAACTTTGAGGACAAGGAGAGAACGTTGAGGAAAATTTTATCTTTGTTTTACAAAACATTGTATCTCTGAACAACGGCGTATGTTTCTCCTCTGTCGCTTAAGTATAGTGATTTCCTTGTTCGTTTTGCTTTCCCTAGTTAGGTGTTTCTTTTTGTTTACTTTTTCAGTAATTAGGGGCGCTTTACGCTTTTAATGAGATTGATTTATTACTTATAAAAGAAAATAAACTGGTAATAAGTGTAATTAACACATGCATTCAAATAATATAATTTTGTACTACTTTTATATGCTGTCTTAGCATACCTTACCTATTTTTGGATCCTTGTTCCCTTGTCCCAAGTTTTGTAATTCTATCCAAGATTGGTTGGTAGTAGTTCATTATAAGACTTAGGGTACGTTTGATATGTGAGATGACTATTTCATTAGAAAAAAAAAATAGTTTTTATTAAGAATGAAGAAAGGTTGAATAAAATAGCCTTGGTATTAGAGTATATGATAATGTCTTAACACTTGGAATAACTATTCTCATTACCCATGAGTGAATGCTTATTTCTTAAATTGAGAAATAACTATTACTCTCAAATTGAGAGGATTAGTTATTCCTCAATTTAAGGAATATGTATTCTCTTATGGGCAATGAGAATGGTTATTCCAAGACTATTTCATTCCACCACCTTTTATTTTCAATGAAAGCTTTTTTTTTTCTTAATGGAATAGCCATTCCGCGTACCAAATGTAATCTTCATTTTCTTACTAAATTCCACTATATGCTAGAGGATCCTCGCATCTGTCTTTATGGTTTATATAGTTTGGAATATCTCATTTATGTGTTTATATTCATTCTTGTTTTATAAGATGCTACTAGAATCTCATTTTTTTTACGGTTATGATACTTTGTTTATGGCTTTCTGGGCTGGTAATACTTATTTTTTTCTTGATGTAGTGTCAATCTTTGGTTGAAGAATTATCAGCTTCCCACTCAACGGATTTGCAGCAACGTGCATATGAATTGCAAGCAGTCATTAGCTTAGATACTCATGCTGTTGAGAGTATTATGCCATCAGATGCAAGTTGTGAAGACATAGAGGTAATTTCTAGAATCTACTTATACTAATTTCAAATTTCATGCAGGGGCCTTGCCTTTCAAATGCTTCTTCTTAGTAGTCGGAAAAGATATTCTTATCCTGCTTATCCCCCTTATTTATCTGTTGATCTGAAAGTTTTCTGCTCTGCTAATAAATTTTCTATTTTAGATTCCTGTTGTTTCTTCTTGAGTTCTTGTTGTTAACATCCCTTTGACAGTGAGCAATTAGTTTGTTCATCTGGTTTAGTTCAATTTATGCCATGTTTCAGTTAGTGTGATCTTCTGATACGATAATGTGAGCTACTGACATGGAACCGATAGGGATGTACATCATGCCCGGAAAATATCTTGTCCTGTTTGATTATCATGTACTTGAGTTTTCATGACTTTCAGACTGCTTGAGACTGAAGCCCACTTTCAGAGAGATTGAGACTGAAGCAGGTGTTAAAAAAAAATGTTCACGTGAAAGATATTGACATGTCATTGCTGTTACAATGCAGTGTTTTAAAATTGACTGAAATATCATTGCTCTGGATCTATCTCTCTAGAAAAGGGGCATTTTATGCGCTTCAGAAGAGAAAGACTTCAGGTTTTGCAAGTGCTATTCTGTATTAAAGCTTGTTTTTCTCATTTCTGTCATTGTTCATTTTATGATTATGATTAAATCGTGGTTCAAGGTCTGTTTATGTTGTAGATTCAAATTAAAAATTGAATGTATGAGATAAACATTCTGAGCTTCCAATAGTGTGATAAATTTGGTGATGTTTTCTTATGGTGGAGGGCACTGAAATGGCAATTTTTTTGGTGGAAAACAGTACGAGTGATATTTAAATAAATAAATAGTACTTTTCTTAGTGGCTTGGTTAAGTTAAAATTTGTTCGGTAAATAATTTGTCTCAGTTATATCAAGATTATGCTTTAGAGGAGAGCTTATCTTTTTTCATGGTTTCTTATCTGAATACTTTGTTGAATTAGTAAATTACATCCAATTCCTATTCACTGTGCCTCTGAATCCATTCCTTTGTTTTCGTAATCGTTTCTTCTTTTGGCCTTACAATCTTATCCCGGTTCTCTATAAACTTCCAGAACCAATGAACTGTAGAACAAGTTTTGAGCTTCAACTGCTATGACACAGGAATTGGTTTTAGAACATTTCTGGAAGTTTATTGAAGAAGCTACACATCAACGTTATTTGGAGAAGATTCTGAGATATATTCAGCTGAACTATAACTGTAATGAGTATCAGTATAATGACTAAGCTGGTTGATTTCTGTTAAATTGTGACCCCCTACAAAGCTGAAAGGGAATCACTTGACCGTTAGGCTTTGGGGGTTAGATTATGGGGAACTCATAGTCGGACTATGTTTTATAGTTACTCCACATTCAATATATTCTCTTTGTGAAAGAATCCATTTAAGTTGCTAGATCCAGTAGTGATGCCAAGCATGATAGTATTACTAACTGGTACCTCTCAGTGGTATGTGTAGATCAAAATGTAATTTTGCTTATGTGGGATTCGTTGGAGTTTGCTATTGGGTCATTCATTTTGTTTCTTTCATAAATCAATTGCTTACTCAAAGTTTTTGCAAAGGTAAATCCTTTGCTAGTTTGCATGAAGATCTCCTTTCTGGATTATATGTGTGTGTGTGTTATGTTTGGAGCAGATTTGTTTCATGTGCATGTCTGTTTTTTCCTCTCCAAATTATGATCGTTAGTTGCTTAGAAGAGCATTGATACTTTGGATATATTCAGGGAGATCATATATCATGTGCTGATGCACAATTCAGTATAAGAACTTATAAAAATATATTATTTGTCATTGTGATGAGTGTGTGCACGCCTGCATGGAGAGTGCATCCAAGTGTCTTTATATAACATCTCTGTGGTTTTGGCTGACTTGTAATGTATGCGACTGGTTGATCTGTTTTGATATTCTTGACACTATTTAATACCAGATACTAACATCTTTAAATTCTCCTTGCAGATTGATGAAAACCTCTCCTTTCTCAACAGTTATGTTCAACAGGCGCTGGAAAACGGTGCTCAGCCCTATATTCCTGAGAGTGAGCGCTCCGGCATGTTAAATATCAGTACCTTCAGAAGCCAAGATCAGCTTGAAGCCTCGATGCATGGTCTTAGGTTTGAGGCATATGAGCTTCCAAAGCCCCCAGTGCCATCGAGGATACCTCCACCTTTGCTTGCACCCTCAGCTGAACTTGTTCCGGTGTCTGAGCCATCTTATTCTAGGGAGACCCACCAGGTTGCAACAGTGCCATCTGTATCAGATGCGGGGTCATTAGAACTCAAGCTACGACTTGATGGTGTTCAGAGAAAGTGGGGTAAACCAACATATTCCTCTCCTGCATCATCTACCTCCAGCTCTACTTCCCAGAATACAGTGAATGGAGTCACACCGGTAGATGGTGCAGGCAATGTAAATTCAAAAGCACGTAACACTTATGATTCAAGGAGGCCACAGGTTGAAATTTCTCCAGAAAAGCAGAAGCTTGCTGCTTCATTGTTTGGGGGAACTTCACAAACTGAGAAGAGGTCTACTTCCGCCAGCCATAAGGTCGCTAAGGCAAGTAGCCATGCTGAGAAGTCTCAGGCACCAAAGGCAGTAGTTGTATCCAATGAAGTTACAGCGGAGAAGACAAATCATCAACCTCCTCCAGACTTACTTGATTTGGGTGAACCAACTGTCACAACAAGTAGTGCTCCATCGGTGGATCCGTTCAAGCAGTTAGAAGGGCTTATTGACCCAACCCAAGTTACTTCAACAGTGAATCACGGTGCAGTTGGTGCTACTGAAACACCTGATATTATTTCACTATTTGCAAATACACCTGCCAGCGTGCAGAGTGGAAGTGCTGAAATTTCTCTGCCAACCAACAAGGACGATATCAATGTCACTTCTACACTTGCAATACAATTTACCAAGGGTCCAAACCCTAAAGATGCCTTAGAAAAGGATGCACTCGTGAGGCAGCTGGGTGTGACCCCATCAAGTCAAAATCCTAACTTGTTTAAAGATTTGCTTGGCTAAATTGGGACCAAATCGGGAAGCTGGAAGATTGGATTGCTTTATGATATGCATATGGTTTTCCGGAGCAGCTTGCTGTTTGATCAATGATATACAATTAGTGAATAAGCAGAGTGGCAAAGAGACGCTGAGAATGGAGTTTTCAGTCTCCAGAAAAGTGAAATCAGGTGCAGATTTGTATTTGTTGCAGGACGATAGAGCTTTTTTGGTTGGAACAAAACTATCCTCAGCATTTGGGGTATTAATTCCCTTTTGAGCAAGTCAGTACGCAGCTTTTTCCTGAGTGCTCGGGCCATCTGAGTTTTGGAGCACTCCAGAGGCAAAGGGTCCTGCTGCACATGTTTGTATGCTTTTACTCCGCATGGCATTTGGGTCATCTTGTTGTAATGATAACACTATTGTTACAAGTGGGTTCTTTTGTTGTTGTAATAAACGAGTTCTTTTTTCTTTTTTTTTCGCCTCTTTTTCGTTACTTTTTGTTTTTTGCTTGGTTCATTTGTATCTCCTACCATGAGAAGCCTCTTGTTTGAATTATACACTTGAAATTCAACGGTTTAATGGCCTTATATAATAAGAGAAATGCGAGAAACTAATTTGACATTTATTTCTTCATACTGATGTGGCATTTACTAACCAACCCAATATTTAACCGTCTTTTTTTTCTTTTTTCTTTTTTATTTGTTTAAATTAGTTAGCAAAATATGTTTGTGAATGGAGTGCTACTAGAGTTATTATAACTTTTAATATAAATTACTTACAAATTAATGTGGCAATTCACGGAGTAGTTACCATATCAATTATTAAATAATTAATTTTAATTGTAGAAATGTCACTGATTGCTATGTCAATTTATCTAAAAGTTATAGAAAAGTTATAATATTCATGTCAATTATTAAATAATTAAATTTAATTGCCACATCATTTTGTAAAAAGATCATAATAAAAGTTTCCTTGTGAAAATCATGTTTTTAGCTTTTAATTCAGCTGAAGTTCGGAAAATCGGTGCACAATTGGCTTATTAATTAAAAAGACAAAACCAGAAGGGCAATTTAATTGTACTAAAGTAGAAGGTTCATTAAAAAAAAACACAAAAAAGAAGAAGTAGAAGCCTAGAAGGTTCATACCTACTGGCTTGGATGAAGATAGCCCTATGAAATATGTAGGCCCGGCAAAAAGGAGTGGTTTCATATGTGGGAACTTTGCGGGTTGCGGGTAACCCAGCCCATGATATCCACACCTGATTTGAGTTTTGAGTGATTTCCCTCTACTTCTCCACTCTCGCTCGCGCGCTCTCCTTCTCTCCCTCTCTTTCTCTGCGTGTTAAGAAAAAATGGAGAAAAGAGGTGAAGTGGGTCCGTCTTCTAGTCTTCCAATTGGGACGAGGCATTCGGATTTGAAGAAATCCTTCAAGCTTGCCGTTCGCTCTCTACTCACTGCCTGTTCCAACCCCGTAATTCCAATTTCTAATTCAATTCTTTAGTCTTTTCGTTTAGCTTCGAAAAAAATGTTACTTCTTTTTTTCCCTGAAAATGAACACTCCGTTTGATTTTTTTGGAACTGGGTAGGAATTCTGCAAAGCATTTCCAAGGTTTACGAGTGCGGAGCAACAACATCTCCACCGCCTATTTATTCAGGTCTTATTTTTTATTTTTAATTTGCTTTGATGCATATTAGGGCTTATTCTTCGGGTTGAAGAACTAATTATGCTCGCTTTGCTGTGTTGTGTCAAATATTTTTTCAGGTCATTACTTCCTTGCACGAAAATATTGAGGTAACACATCCTTCATTCACAATCATAATACCCATTTCCTTTTTGATAAACGTGTTGGATAGGAATACTATTCAACAGTGCAATTGTTTTTTTTTTTTTTAATGCATGGCTAAGTTTTCTATTGATACTTGGAAGACCAAGTGATCTTTCAATTTCGCTTACTGAGTACCTATGGACGTCTCTCTGTGTATTTGTTACTTTCTGATTTGATCATGAGTTTCAAGTTTAAACCATTGATTTTCATTTTTAAGTTACAACGATTTTATAAGCAACAAAAATTCACTAAAAACCACATTCAAGTTTTGAGTAATTTGGGCTTTACGCTAGACATCAGTGATTTAGGCATCCATCCAATAACTGGTATATCTGCTCTGTCATTGTTTGGCTAATGTGTTGTTGTATGTGATTGGATTTTTTACTTCCTAGTCTAGCTTGCATCATTCACATGGCTCTGTCACTTCTTCTTCTTCTTCTTTTTTTTATAAGTAATTCGATCTCATTATCAAAGCACATAAAGGACACAACCCTAGCACATAATAAGTATACTAGACAACTCCTTTTAGTGAGTAAAAGAAGAACAAACGTCCAAAAACTCAGGAAAACTAGAAAAAAGCAAACTATTGCGCTACTATCCATGTGTAAAGTGAATTGAACATAACATTTTTAAGCTCTACCACCAAAGTCTCTCGATCTTCAAACCTCTTTGCATTCCGTTCTCTCCAAATACACCACATTAAACACAAAAGAGCCACTCTCCAAACTTCGAGAATGTTATGACGTCCCACCTAGCCTCCCTAACTCACCAACAACTCTTTCACTCCTCTAGGCATAACCCAAAAAAAATCAAACAGATTGAAAAGCGAACTCTATAAATCTCTTGCTATACACAATGAAGAAGAAAGTGATCAATGGACTCCTCACTCTTGTTGCACATATAACACCATTCTCCTTAAGATGACAGATGGCTTTGTCACTTCTAATTGGGAACTAATCAAAATTCTTCCAATTTCTTCCACCCCATCCCCCATATACATTGGTCCGTTCTTCTACAAAGCTTCTGCTCAGGTAGCTAATTCTTCTTTTGTTCCATAAATACATCCATGCCTGGAATGATTTTTTTTGGGGGGTGGGGGGAGTTTCCCTTCCATCTATGTCTTGGGGAAGGAAAGTGAACTTTGTTTGGTAACAGATGAGCAGTCATACCATAATCTTTCTGCGGACATAGCCTCATATACAGAATAATGAATTAGTCTGCAGTTACTAAATGATTTTTGCAGGAAGCCAATCAAATCAGATAATGTATTTATTAATATGTTCAGTCTTGGATCACCAATAGGCACTAAATGAAAGTCCAAAAAAAAAAGAACTAAGTTATTTATCTCATGTTGATGTATAAGCATAATAATGGGTTTATTTTCATAGTAATGTTGAGGTTTATTAGTTTTACAACAAATAAGTTCATACTTCACAATATAAAAACAGAAGACAGAATGAATTTGAAAAAGGAGAGTGTATTTATTAATGTGTTCAGTCTTGGATCACTAATCGGCACTAAATGAAAGGCCAAAAAAAAAAAAAAAACAGAACTGAGTAATTTATCTCATGGTGATGTGGAAGCAAAATAATGGGTTTATTTTCATTGTAATTTTGGGATTTATTATGTTTCACAATGAAATAGTTTATACTTCACAATATAAAAAGAGAAGACGTGATGGATTTGAAAAAAAGGAGAATTTGTACGAGTAGGTCATTTGGATGATATGAACAAATATGAAATATAACTCATACAAAACTAAGGCCTCGTTTGGTTTGCGGAATGACTATTCCATTAAGAAAAGGAATAGCTATTCCTTGGAATAGAAAAAAGTGAAATGAAATAATTATTCCTATTCCTTGGTTTGGTTGTAACGATGGAATAGAACACTAAATAGATATTCTTTTGTTTGGTATAGTGGAATACGCTGATGAATGGAATCATATTGTAATCAAATTTTCTAAAATACCCTTATAATACAAATATAATTTAAAGACGTTTTCTTCTTTATTTTTTAAACAAAAACCGTTATACTATAACTTTTTTTTTTTTTTGCACATCATTTTGCCTTGGCCGTAACACTACAAAATGCTGTGCACAAATGAAAAAAAAAAAAAAAAAAAAAAGTGCATCAACAAAATCATCATATTCACCCATCAATTTTATTTAAAAAAAAAAACGAAAAGCACATCACCAAATGGTCTCATAATACTCAAAAAAAAAAAAAAAATTGATGTTGGAGTGTGAGGGGCTTTTAGGAGAAGAGGCTGTAATAATTCTATTCCTGTAGGAAAGAAATATGTATTCCTCTCATTTTTAAAAGGAATACCTATTCTTTTTCGTAAGGAAATAAGTATTCATATGAGAATAACTATTCATATGAATAGAGTCTTATCAAATAAAGGAATGACTATTTCATAGGAATAGTCATTCTATTCTAGGACCTATTCCACAAACCAAACGGGGCCTAAATTGGACTCTCAATTATAGTGTAGATCTGCTTCATTTTGTTACAAACAAAATTTTCCCTTTTTTTATTTGTGGTCCACTTATTATTATTATTTTTTGGTTTCTTTGATAGAATGTTTAATAGTTTGCTAACTTTGAGATGGTAATGGGCGTGTTTTCTTTGGGTATTGGTACTTATGTTACAATCATCTTGCATGCTTGATTTAAAATTAGTCTCATGTTTATTTCTCTTTATTCCATTAACAGTGGTGCTCAAAGAACTTAGCTAAAACAGAATTCTTTGAAGTGATCTTCCCATTCGCTGTGCTTTACATAGAAAGAAATACATTAGGTCATGGTTTCTGAAATGCCTCTTTTATTGACTTTATATAGAATGAACCTGTTGGATTGCTACCTAGGCACCTTGGCAATCAACAGGGTCAGCTTCCAACAGCGTTGTGCGATGCTTGTGGGGGTGTCAACATATGGATTGGAAGGCGGATATTATTTGTTTGCAGGAGTCCAAATTGGAGCTCATTTCCAGCAGCGTTGTGCGGAGCTTGTGGGGGTGTCAGCATATGGATTGGTGCTACTCACCTTCTAGAGGGGTTTCTGGTGGCATATTGGTTATGTGGGATAGGAGGGTGTTGGAGAAGCTCAAAGAGTGTGTTGGGGGTGTTCCAACTTTTTATCTTAAAGAAATTCAGCCTATGGATTGGTGCTACTTGCCCTGTTTTAAGACACTCTGGTGTGGTTTGAGACGGTTAATTTCCCACACCCCCCTGTCTCAAACCATAAGAGCTACTAAAGAAACCAATGTGAATTTCAATCACAAGACTAATAGGTTGGAAGTCTTTAAGATCAATAGCTTCGATTTTCCCTAATAGCTCTCATGGTTTGAGACAGGGTGATCCTTCGTCGCCTTTTCTCTTTGTTATTGTGATGGAGGCATTAAGTAGAATGCTTTGTGCTACTGTCAATGGGGGTCTTCTCTTAGGTTTTTTTTGTGGGGTCTAGGCACTTTGGTGTGGTTAATATTTCCCATATGTTGTTTGCGGATGGCACTTTGGTTTTTTGTGGGGCTAAGCCTCACCATCTTCATTGTCTGTGTGCTTTATTTTTAGTTTTTGAAGTTGTCTCCGGTTTGAAGATTAATCTAGCCAAGTCAGAATTGGTTTTTGTGGGTAATGTGGAAAATGTGGATGAGTTGGCGGCGGGCATTTTGGGTTGTGGTGTCTCTTCTCTGCCTTTGAAGTATCTTGGTTTTCCATTGGGGGCCTCTTATAAGGCCAAGTATGTAACGACTCAGGAAAAAATACTAGTCACATCTGCGCTATTACCCAAAAATGACTAGTTAATTTGAAGTTTCTATAGAATTCCTTATAAAGCCCAGTTTTACCTAGTAACTAGGCAATGTTTTAGCACTCATAATTATTTTTATAAACTACCAACTTTTTGTTGGCTACTTCTTATCTTCCCAATATGGGACCAAGAGTGTTACAAAGTACCCTTGTGATGGTGTTATTGAAAAGATAGAGCATTGATTGGTTAGTTGAAAAAGATATACTTGTCTTAAGGTGGTAGGGTTACCCTTACTAAGAGCACATCTTCCAATTTACCAACGTATTTCTTGTCCCTTTTTCCTCTCCCTATGGGTGTTGCTAACCGTATAGAGAAGCTTCATCTAGATTTTTTATGGGGTGAGATAGAAGAAGAGTTCAAATTCCACTTGGTAAGTTGGTCCAAAGTTTGTTCTCCGATCGTTGAGGGAGGGTTGGGGCTTTGGAACTTGCTAATGTTTAATCATGCCCTTTTAGGGAAATGGCTTTGGCGCTTTGTGCATGAGAGAGAGGAATGGTGAAGAGTTGTGGTAGACTCTAAATTTGATAGTTCATGGAGTGGGTGGTGTTCTAATGAACCACTTGGGTCATATGGGGTGGGGTTATGGAATAATATTAGGAGGGATTGAGGTCGTTTTCATGTCACACTAGATTTGAGGTGGGAGATGGCGTTAAGCTTAGTTTTTTGCATGATCAGTGGTGTGGGGATAAGGCCCTTATGGAAGTTTTTCTAGATTTATATGGTATTGTTTGCGCTAAGGATACTTTCGTAGCGGCTCACTTGGAGATTTCTGATGGTTGAATGTAGCTTTTTCACAGTGGCTCATGATTGGGTAGTGGATATCTTTGCCTTGTCTTTCAATTTGTTGTACTCAGTTAAAGTAAGACGGGAAGGTGAAGACAAAGTATGGTGGATCCCCTCCAAAAAAGGGTTGTTCCTTGTTAGCTCCTAATACAATGTCTTTTGTAATGGTGACATTTCTTTTTCTTGGAAGAGTATTTGGTAGACCTAGGTTCCTTTGAGAGCAACCTTTTTTGCTTAGTGGACGGCCCTAGAAAAGATCCATACTATGGATAATCTTAGGAAGAGGCATGTCGTTGTGTTTGTTGTATGTGCAAGAGGGATGGGGAGTCCATAGACCATCTTCTTCTCAATTGTGAGGTAGCTTGTGCATTATGGAGTGCGTTTTTTAGTTGTCTTGGTCTTTCTTGAGTTTGCCTAGAAGAGTAACTGATTTGTATGCTTATTGGTGGATTGGTGGTAGCACTCAGAGTGTTGCTGTGTGCAAGATAGTAGCCTTCTTGTCTTTTGTGGTGTCTCTGGAGGGAACGCAATGATAGAAGTTTCGAGGATCTCGAGAGGGCATTGGCGGAGCTTAAGTCCTTATTTTTTAATACTCTTTATATTTGGACAGCAGCGATTTTAGCTATTTGTGCCTAACTTTCATGATTTCCTTATTCTTTTTTCTCCTTCTAGCTATGTGTTTATCTTGTATACTTCGTATATACCGGAGTTGCACCTTTCGCTTTTAATGATATTTCAATTACTTTTTTTTAAAAAAAAAAATTAGGGAAAACTTCATATAGCTCTCTGAACTTCCAGCCCTTTTGACATGCACCCCCTAATCTTTAAAAACTCTCACTTTGGTATCTTGAACTTTTAATATCTATTACTTAACCTCTTTCCGTCAGAATTTACTCATTAAATCTTGTAAAAATTTCCAAAATACCCCTATATTTGTTTTTTAAAAAAATTATAAAAATCTCAAATGAGGGTTATTTTGGAAATTTTGGCACCCTTCCTCCGTTAAGATTTAACAGAAAATCTTAACGAAGGGGGCTAAGTGATAGACATTAGAAGTTTAGGGTACGAAAGTAAGAGTTTTTAAAGATTGTGGGGGGGCATGTCAAAAGAATTGGAAGTTGAGGGAGGCTATCTGAAGTTTCCTAAAATATTTACAAACTGCGAAAAATGCTATTTGATATTATATTTTAATGATAAAATTCTGCCTTTTAATGCCGCCTCATTTGAATTTTACAGGATGAGTTTGAGTCATTATGTCTTGAAACACAGGTATTCATTTTATTATTATCTCTGCTGTTATCTTTTCTTTTTTCTGAATTAATGTTATGCGGATTTCTGAATCAAAGTTTCAGACAAGGTCTTACTATTATCTTTTCTTTTAATAAAAGAAAAGGGAATCGTAATTGATGGGGGTCATTTGGATCACTCTTAAGGTTTTATGATCCAACACTATCATAGAGATGATTCATATATTTCATTCTGATTTTGTTTTTTTAACACCCTGCTTGGTAACTGGATCTTGTTTTGCCTAATAAGTGAAAAATAGCACTCATGTTTATGGAATCACCTTGAAAAACTAGAAAGTGTTGGTAATCTATGTTGTTGATGTCACAGATTATATCTTAAGAAAAATATGACCCAAAACCTCATTAAGTAACATTTGGACTTGAGATATGCATTCAACAATGAAAAGTTAATTTATTTGTATTATATTGTATGTGTGGTTGTAATTTTTAACTGTTAAGTTACATTGTGAATGTCCATGTTATTAAAAGGTGGCATGAAAAGTTTGGCTATTTGTAACTGGGAGCAGTGGCAACTTAGTAAAGTGAATCAAGGAAGCTCCAATCCCTCGATTCAAGAGCCACATTCTAATTTGGAATGGTTGAGTTTGGTTAGGTCCAATTAGTCAGATTTTTTTTTTCCCCTTGGGGGTAAGTACTTAGGCAGGTATTTTAGTCGTTTGGATGTGATCAAGAGTCTTAATGCCATTTGGACACAATGAAGAGTCTTTTTACATTGCCCCCCTAGTTGTGGTTTGCGAGTCTGATGTTTGTTTTCAACTTCCAAATTTTATATTTATAGTTCTTTGGAGTGCAAAGCTAGCATGGCTTTAGGGTAGATTTACTTTAGGACATTGTTCATTTGGTTTTCACAAGTTATCACTCATGCTATCCTAGCACTAAACACTAAAGGTTTGTGATTTACACTTGTTTCCATGTTAGAAACTTGTTGAAAAACTGGAAGTGTTGTGAGCGCTGCTTGAATGTTGAGTTTCACATTGAAAAAGCAAGGAAAATAATTAGTTTACATACATAATTGGGACCAAATCTAGAGACATAAAACTTTTAGATTGAAATGACATCACAGCATGCATATCAATGGACTCTCGGTTAACTCTCTAGACACATCTCTTTTCTTTGTATCAGAGCTCATGGTTCAGGTTGGACAAAGTGTTTTAGCTTTTAAGAGTTTGGTATGTGGCTTCATTGAGATTGTGGGTGATTCTTGGAGTGAGTTGCGTTTGGTGGTTGCTCTATTTGGTGCAACTATTGTATGCTTGTCACTCTTGGATTTGAGATTTGTGAAGGACTGATACACAAGGGGCTGGTATATTGATGTGGGAGGCTCACACATGAGGGAGGGATTTGTTGTGAGTGTATGTGATAATGTTGAGTTCTACTTTGAGAAAAGACGAAGAAAGTTAGGATTTGATATATATTAGTGAGTCCAAGTCTAGAAACTTAAGCATTAAACTCGAAGTGGTATCTCAATATGTGTATTAATGGGCTCTTAGTGGGGGTCCCTAAGCATCTCTCTCCCCAAAAAGAATGTATGATTGATACTAGACACTTCCTCACACACTTCACATTAGAACTATTTATAGAACCCAGCTGAAGAAACAAATATTATAGAAAAAAGTAGTTGTTTTAACTTTGGGCAACATACAGGAAAAATGTAAGGGTGTGCATTGGAGGTGGCGGAGGTGGAAATCCTCTTTCCGTCTCTGCCACTGTCAAAATTCAGAACGACTTCCGACTATTTTGTGACGGAGGTTATTTCCGCCCAGTCTCCACCTCTGAAATTTTAGAGGCAAAGTTGAGCAAAAACGTTGGAAGAGATATGACGAGACAAGGCGTCTCATCTTCATAAGATCTCCTAAATCTGGAACAAAGATGGGCCTTCAGCTAGACAGAGTCACAAAGAGAGAGGCATGCGTTTTATAACTTTTATTAAATATATTTTGAAAAAAAAAAATATTCTGGTGGAGGCAGGTTGGAATTTTGTTAGAAACGAGTAACCTTCACCCCCACCTTTGGCTTTCTTCGGAAACGCAAATGGACCTTGGCCCCTGCCTCCGCCTGCGTCAGAAGCCAACCCATGCAGGTTGGAACCAGGTTGGCAGTTGGAATTGCGGAATTCTGCACAGCCCTAGAAAAATAGGTTGGACAAAGAGGGGACTGATTGGGAAATAGATTGTCCCGTTAAAACAGAAAGAGTGCGACTGTAAGTGAAAATTATTTCATGGCATAAGTGTGAGTCATCAAATTTTCAGTCACTTCTAATATCAGGAAGGTACAAATTATGGTTTTTCTTATTTAAGGAGGATTAAAAAATAAAGAAAAAAGAGAAAAGAGTATAAATAGGATGATGATGATGATAAGAATGAGGATAAGGAAAAGAGCATCGCATAGTTATATAAATTAAGTCATGTTTTTTCTTTTCTTTCTGTTTTTTTTTTCAAAGCGAACATCCAAACATAAGGGCAACGTTTCTAGGTGATTGTTAAGAAGGGAGCAGTCTGACACTTGCGATTGAAAAGCAGCAAGTGATATGTAAGTATGCATTATATAAAGGTGGAATACGATAGTGCTTTTAATAATTCATGAAACCCAAGAACTTATCTCTTACTATTTATATAAATAAAATTGCAAGTCTCAACTTTGGACTACAGCCATGTATGTGTCCAAATTGGGATTCAGGTGACACCAACAGATGAAGATGTTATTACCATCTTAGATGTCTCATATGACTACCAGTCAGAGAGATAGGAAAAAAGATCAAGTGAATAAATGAACTAGTTGGATATATAAATGTAAAATTCTACATTATTGCTAATTCAACAATGGTTGGTTTTTTGTTGAAACTTTTACTTTACTTTTTTTTTAATAAACAACTGTCACATTATTGGCACTTCACTTCAACAACCCTTTGCTTTTTGATGTGTCCTAGTTGCTCCCACATCACTTAAGGGTATACAAATTGAATTGGTCAGCTTGATAACCCATATGGTTATACTAGTTTCCTCTGATTTAGTGGTACATTGGCATTCACTCCTCCAGGTTATCTATGTGTGTCACCTTGCTCATGGTTTTACTTTATGCTAGAATGTTTCCTACTTTATTGCATTCCAGTTGGTCTTGTCGTGTTAAGTTTACATCTACATGCAGGTGGGAGCTACTCTAGATTCTGTAGAGCAACTTGTGGAAGAACAAGGTCTGGACCCATTGTTTTTGAATAAGTAGGTATCTTCTAATTTCTGATTGATGTGCATTCAAATATATGGTTGGTTGGCTGGTGAAATTGCTGAGAGCAACTAGATAGATATTATTATTATTATTTGGTCATGTACTTTTTGTTGTAACTATACTTCGACCCTTCCTCTCAATCTGGATGTCCGGGGAACCTATGTATTGGCATATATATTGATAAGTAATGAAAATTCCTTTAGAACTTTGAATAACCATAGATATTCTTTTGTCATCTGCTTGCCATAACCCACACAAGAAGCTGCTTTCTGATAACTTCTAAAACCTTTCTGTGTAAATTTAGCAATTTAAACCTTCAAAGCATTCCTACTTAATCATATTCTATCTACGGCCTCTTTAAACCTGCTTTTTCTACTTTGCAAACATTAAAAACCAGTAGTTGTCTGAAACCTTAGTAGAATGTCTGTTATTAGCAGTATATTCTTTATAATGGAGTGACAACAGTGCCTTCAAAAGAATACATGAGGACTATGCATCAGCAATACGTTATGCTGGTTAGAATGGAATTAGATTTTTCTTTGATATACTTGCCTTACATTATTCATTTTAATTAAAGGGTGCCTGGTAATGTGGTCATATCATTTCAAATGAGTATTGCAGGACCAATGTAATGGATGTTGCTCAAAATCTTTCAACAGCAAAGAATAATGAGATCCAATTCTTGACGAGTATGCTGAATATGGTGAGTAACATCAAAGCTGCATTCTTTTTCCATTTCATCTCAGGGTACATCACTTTACTAATAGGCTCAGTTGTCACTTGTCAGTCTTTGTGGAAGTGATAGAATCATCTATCTTCATTGGTTGAAGAGGCTGTAGGTCAGTGACTTAGGTTTTATTGTCTCTGTTTTTACCCCTTTCTGATCAGGACGAACCTGTATATATCTTAGATTAAAATCTGCTCCAGAGGGGAAAGTGCTTAGTCCGTAAATATGATATGCAAAATTGAAATAAATATGATTGACCACTAAATTTGTAGAATTAGATGTGTCCACTGTGGATGAATGTTTAATTGGAGCATTTTTCAAATAAAGTAGCTAATGTGGTTAAACATGTCATACATAAGTCACGGCTGCTGTGGTCAGTTGAGGGAAGAAAACTACTGAAGGATCAGAAAGATCTTTTAGCTCCATCTGAAGGAAAATTTACACTTGAATTAGTTTTTTTTTCCCTCTTCAGGATTGCTCTTTTCCTTTCTATTCTTTTTTTTTTGGTTCTCTCTCTCACTCTCCTGAGCTGCTGCAAGAGGGTGGACTTTGCACCATCATCCCTAAATTGCTTATACCGATGTTTTAAATCCCAGCTCTGATCACGGTAAAAAAAAAAGAAGAAAAAGGCTCTGACCGGCCTTAGTTCTGGTCTGATTTGACCCATTCATTTTTTTAATTTTTTTTGGGTCAAAATCTAGGTTGGCCTGTGTTAACTTGCGGTCAATTGCCATCCTTTCTGAAAAGCTCACCGGTTATGTGATGCAGTTCAGGTTCTTGACCTGCTATAAATTTGACAAAAAATTACAGGTTCTTGGATATTATGCCTTGTCAATTACATTCCTTCTAGATATTGTATTATTGAGAAATGTTTGTTGTTCAATTTTTTTCTTCAACTTTGTTCAGCTTTACATATGTGGACAAAAATGAGCCCCACAAATGCAAAAGAAAACTCTTTCAAACAAAAAAGTCTTTAGGTATTTGTTTCCTTCTTTTTTTTCCCTTTCATACTTGATCTTAAAGTCTTTGGGTTTTTGTTTCCTCCTAAAGTAGGAAAAAGTGAAGGATGGAAAATCCATCAACTAATAATTACGGACTCATTATTTTACCCTTTCATACTTGATCTTGTTAATAATTTTATAGGGCCATTTGAAATTTTGAAAATAGACAAATGATTTGTTTCTTAAAAACAAAATTTGACTTGGCTTAAGTGGGTAAAGACTTTGGTCTTGGTGGTATTTTCAGCAGATCCAAGATTCAAATTTCCTTGGGTGTAAGTAATTCTTTTGGGCCAGCCTACTAGCGAAGTCGGAGTATTATCCTATTTGTGTACAGGGATTGCTTTGAACGGGTCTGAAGTTTACCCGATAGGACTGGGTACGCAAAGTAACTTTGCCTTATATGGGTTCCTCGTCATCCAAAAAAATAGAATATTTATAGGGCTATTTAAAACATGTTTCATGAAATTGCTGCTCCTTTGTGTGCTCAACAACATTTGTTCAATTTAGAGTTAGGTTGAATTTTTGCTATCACGAACGAATTAGATATTTTGCCAAAAGAAAGTATCGTATGTTCTAACTTCTCTGTTTAACTCTCCTGCCCAAAAAAAAAAAAAAATGGTCATAAAGTATTTGTTTCAATGTTTTTGTTCTTTCATTTTGCTTTCTGAAAAGTAAGAAAAATGAAAATAAAAGTAGTGGTTCAGTAACTTCCCACCACAATGTTTATTAGGCCGAGGAACAGAATAGCCTTACCCGCGCTCGTGTTGAACGCCTTAGGCAAGGAATGCAAGATGCGTCGGGCATCTCAGATGCCGTACAGAAGGTGCAAATATCTTTTTTTCTCTACCTTTCAATTTCTCTCCCTCCTCCCCCCACCTAAAAAGAAAGGAAAAAAAAAAAAAAAATTGTCATGACAAGTGTTTGATTCTTTGGTTAAATTTGTTTCTATTCTAATTTGCAGTTAAGATGCAAGAGTGTAAGTTATGGGACCTGCTGCGACAGCAATGCAGTCCATGATACATAATGTGTGGTAGATGCATTTTCGAGCTATTGACAATAGCTGCTCCCTTCGGTTGATTTCTCCCATTTATGGGCATCTTGTGTTTGGCTTTTTATTTTATTTACACAAATCAGAATTTCACTGGTTGCTAATTGTAATACTCACATTTTAGCATGTCTAGAAGCTCATTTGTAGCTCTTAAGAATTCTTGTTGTTGGACGTGTCTTCATGTCATTTTGAAGAAATTGAGAAATTTTTCCTATTGCTCTAATGTTGATGTTTTGTAACAAATCTAAGTAAAACTCGCCCTTGAAAATCAACTTGCAAGGGGAAGGTGTCTAAGAATTTATTTACACATGATTAGAATTGCACTTAACTAATGTGGAACACTTGGGGTTGTAACATTTAAGATATTAAAGGGATTAAAGGTGGTTTACACTAATCATGCACGAAAATTCTCATTGTTGGAGCTGAACCCACTCTTTAGTATTTACCTAACTACATGGGGATTGCCTCGAGATTACTTAACCATCTCCTTTGATGTTAAAAATTACGAAGGGTTTGAATCTCCATTAAGAGGGTTTGGTTTTCATATCTCAATCCAATCTGGTTTTATTCTAGTTCCATTTTGTTTGTAGTTTTAGTATTCAATTATTATTAATTTCACCAACACTCTTATCAAGCCTACTTAACTCTGCATCTTGGAGAAGTGTATGATGATTCTTCAGTCTACGGCTACGGCTGAAGAATTTGAGTTGGTGGGCTACGGCTGGAAATTCAACTGATTTAATAATAGTAGTAAATGGTCCAATTGAGTCATTTTCTTCGAGGGCCCCAAAACGAGTCGTGTACAAAGTTGACATGATCATATGATTCATATCGTTGAATATTATGACTAATTGACTACCAAAGAAATATTGATATATTCATGAATCATACTTATATATTTATAAAGACAATTTCTACCACTTTGACTATTATTATGAAGAACATGGTCATCAATGCATTTATTCGAAAATATAACGGAATAGTCAGTGTTACTGTTGAACCTTTTTTTTTGTCTTCCCTTTCTTTGTACGGAAATGTCCAAAGGCATCCTTTGGAAAATCTGTCTACCTTAACACCAAGGTATACATTTAGAGACACATGTCCTGTAGTTATTAAGCAATTAGACAAAAATTCAGCAAGTCGACAAGGGAAGCCGCCTTGCCACCTTTTTTTTTTTACCAACAAATCCTTCACCCTTTGTTGCCATAATTCAAAATTCCCAGTTCCATCCAACTTCATCACATTGTATTTGGCAAGAGAAGCATTTACCGCCATTGTTTCGACCAATGACTCTAATAATAGCACTTGTTGGGAATTGTTGAGACTGTGATTTAGTAAAAAGTAAAGTGAAAATAATGCATAAAATTTTTATGTGGTTTGACAATGTGCCTACATTCAAGGAACGTGCTGCTAATTTTTTGACTATGTTAACAAAGAATAGAGCTACAACTTATATATATTACCACCAATTAAAACCATAATCGAGTATATTAAAATTCCTAATATACTCTTACCATACTGCGGAGGGGGGGAGGAGGGTGGTGAATCCCCCTATACCCCAATCTATTATTCGATCATGGCAAACTTAAATTAGGCTGCAACAATCCTCATAGCCTGCACCCCATATTTTGAATGAGAAAATAACATTGGTTTCTAAGACAAAAGCACCCATATTTTGAATGAGAAAGTAACATTGGTCTCTAAGACAAAAGCCTCGTGGCCTCCACTCCATTCACTCCGCACATGAGGCCTTTGTACTAGAGAGCAATGTTATTTTTTCATTCCTAATACGAACCACTATTTCTAACAGGCAAAACGATTAGAAACGGGAGAAAACACTTAAAAGATGATGTCAAATCAAATTTTGATAATTAAATTTTTATTTTTGCCTTGCGGCACATTATATTTGTTAGAAATAACAAGAACACTCCTAAAACTATATAAACCTACTTAAATAGATTAATCTCACGCCCTTGATGAGGACCGTTTTCTCCTCATCTCTTACTAAAAAAAAAATTTGAACATAACATGCTTGCATATATTTTTCTCTCTTTTTTTTTTTGGTACGAACACTCTTTTGTACACTTGTCTTCAGTATTCGTATGCTAATCTTAAAATTTCCTTGTTTGGGTGTCTTGGCCCAAAAGTAAGTAACGAGTTTCTCTCTCTTCATTTTCTTCTTCTTCCTCATTATCTCGAGAAATAGGAATCAATTTGGTGATGCAATTCTTTCTATAAATAGAAAGTCTCTATAGTAATATTGGGACTAGGTCTTTGGAGCAGTATCTTTCTTCAGAGATAATCTAATGGGCAAACCATTCTGGGGAAGAGCAAAGGGGCCATACTGAATCCCATTCTGTGTACCCACCACAGACCACCTGCAAAATGTAATAGACAAAACCCATGTCAGCAGGCATTCTAAGACATTCTATTTTTAGAAGATGGCCTTTTATTAGCCATAACCACTAGTGGAAAAGGTTAAAGGTTGCATGATTCTGTTATTGATGATTGCCTACCTGTACTTTGTGGTCAGGTGATGGAGAAGGACTAGCATTTCCACTTTGGCTAACTCATTCCCAGGACATGAGTGGGTCCCGTTGCCAAATGGCATAAAGGTATTGGGTTTTGGAGTAACCTGGTGATGTCATTCAAAAACAACTGAAACTTAGCCCTGAGGGTAAAAATACTGTTTCAAAAAAAAAAAAAGAATTATGAGTAAATTAAAATTTACCTCAAATCTTGAGGGATCAAACTTCTCAGGGTCTGGGAAGATCTCTGGGCTGTGGTGAATGTTTCTGAAAAGTGGCAAAACTTTCCACCCTTTGGGTATAAGATACCCTGAAGAAGAATTTCCAAATAAAAATTAGTATGAAAAGTAGGAAGAATAAAAAATAGACCCTTTTTTTACAGTCAGATTTTGCAGTAATTTGACTGACCTTCATATTCAACATCTTCTACTGCCTCTCTGAAAGTAAAAGATAAAATTGAAGCAACTCTAAGCGTCTCCTGAATCACCCTTGAAGTGATTGTCATTTTTCTGGTGTCTGCCCAAGTGAGAACTTTCTCCTCACCACTCTCTTCTTTCCTCCTCATAATGTTCTCTTGTTCTTCCTGTAAATTCACAAACAGTAAAAAAATCTAAGTAAAATTTTCTTCCTTTTTTTTTTTTTTAAATAATAATTAAATTTATGTAAGAGATGTACGGTCGAGATGAGCAATTTTCTTACCGTGACAGCCTGAAGAACAGTGGGGTTCTCGCCAAGGTACTTGAGGATCCATGTGAGGACGCTGGCGGTGGTGTCACGAGCAGCGAATATGACTCCGATAATGTTGTCGGCAATCTGTTCGTCAGTGAGGCCTTCTTTGTCACCCATGAAAGATCCTAGCAAGTCGTTGTGATCTAATTGCTTCATCTGCCTCCTGGATGAGAGGATTTTCGCCAAGATCTGAGCAAGCTCCTTCCTTGCTTTCATGGATTTGTTAAAGAGTGTCCCTGGAAGGTTAATGGGCATTGAATTGTACCCCTTCTCAAGAATGTAGTAGCATCTCTTCAGATCCTCTCTGTACAGAACTTCGTCCTTTCCAAATATGGAAAGCAGGGCAACATTGAACGTAAACTGCAAACAAAGAAACAACATACAGGAATTAGAAAATGAGTTCCTCTGTTTCGTTCTGCTTTGTAAACTATGGGAATTAGAAAAGCAGAGTTCCTCTGTTTCGCTCTGTTTTTTTAAACTATAGGAATTAGAAACGTGGGAATTAATTCAAGGCAAGGTGAGGTGAGCTCACAATCTTCATTTCTTGAAAGGTGTTGATCAGCCGGCCTTCCCATGATTGGAGAGAATCTTTGGCAATGGATTCGATGCTGGGGACGATGTTTTTGATTGCTTCGGGCAGGAAAGCTCGGAGAACAAGCTTCCTGAGTTTGGCATGGTAGTCTCCTTGGTGAAAGAAGATGGCTTGTTTCCCCAACATTCTCTCTTTGCTTGCAGGAAATGTGGGCTTGAAGAGATGAGCTCTCGTCACCAGCACGAATTTCGCAGCTTCCGGGCTCGAAATCATCACGCAGGGACACCCCAGTATGTGGGTTTTGAAGACAGAGCCATACCTATATATATATAAAATCAAAATGAGCAAAACTATCAGTAATTTGATAAAATTGAACGTTTTTTTTCAATATAAGAAGACATTTGGGTATTCAATGAACGGACCTCTGTTGTTTTGCAGTAAAGAAGACATTAGGGTTTTGAGAGTAGAGTTGAAAGGTCTCGCCGATGTAAGGCCAACCCAAGGAGCCCGGCGGGAGGGGAAGGCTCCGGCGACTGGAATTGAAGAACTTGGTTAGGGAATGGAAGAGAAAGATGAAGAAAATGGAAGATAAAAAGAAATAATTGAAAAGGGAGGCGAATTCCATATTGGATATTTTATGCGAGTGATTAGCTTAAAAAAAAAAATGGGGGAAGAAGTAGGCGGTGGTGAGGAAAGAAGTGAAGAAGTAGGGGGATATTTATAGAAGAAAAGAAAGAGAGGGAAGTTTGGGGGAAAGAGGGGGGAGGAGAAGGGGGGGGGGAGCCTTTCAATTACAGCTTGACTCCCACACACGGAATCTGCCTCCAGCTCATCCCTTCATGTTTTTCGTCTTTCTTACTTACTTCACTTGGCCGGGTTCTCGCGAGAGAGAGCACGTGTCGCTGGCACGTGCGACAAGTCGTTTGACCGTGTGAGTGTGTGAGTGGCGTTAGTGATCACGAAAAGAGGTGCGTTTTTGTTACAACAAATAACCAAAAGGCCAAAATCGCAACGCCCCTTGAGAAGGACAAAAGGACGAAGTTTTTTGTTTTTTTTTTTGCTCTTCCCCTCCCTACTATTTGGGGTAAGTAAATAGGATTGCGTTAAGAGTACAGATAAAAGACAGTCTGGGCTGAAATGAATAGCATTTCAGTCCAGGCACATAAACAGTAATTTTACTGTTTATGGCCCGTGAACAATGTTTTTTTTTTTTTTTCCTTTGATTTAGCCCATACTGAAACACTGTTTGTTTCAGCCTGGGCTGATATAAATCATGACTCTTGCGTTAATTCATCAGTACACACTCACTCTACTTTCTGCCCAACCCACACAACTAATTATTAATTTTAATTGGGTTTGCCAAATTAGATAATGCCAAATATTATATATATATAAAACTATATTCTTAACTATCTCATATTTAGGCACTCATCCGTTCAATGATAAATGGAAGTTACACCCACATTTTGTGTGACGAGAAAAAAGAAAATGATGTGCCTTGTTGATGGCGTGGCACTTAACTATCACATTGGCCTCCTAACTATCACACATTTTTTTTTAGGGAAAAATGTAAAATTGATCCATGTGATTAGCCTAAATTACATATCACTCCTTGTGGTATAAGAAAAACTCAGAGGTCCATGTGGTTGGCTAAAATAACAAATCACTCCCTGTGGCAAATTTCTGTAAGTCATTTTAACAGAAATTGTTAGTCTATAACATCAAATTAATAGAGTGCGGCTATTGTTAAAATGATTGACATGACAAACTAACAGTTTCTGTTAAAACAATTGACGAAAATTTGCTTTAGGATTAATTTGTTATTTTGGCCAATCACAGGGACCTCTGAGTTTTTTCTTATACCAATAAGAAGTAATCCAATTTTTACATTTTTTTCCTTTTTTTTATTACACCATGAGTTTAAATATTGATTCAGTACTTAAGATAACACAAATAAATTCTAATAAGAGACTATAGATGCAGAAAAATAATTGTGTAGATAAGCATTTTCAATTATATTTAATGAACCCAAAAAATTATTGCTTAAATTGCATTGCATTTTATCTCAGTCTCACTTATATTCAATAATTTCTCAATTTAACACTAGTATCTCTCCATAATATACGCTTACCTTAATTTATAAGGGTTGACAGTGTTAATTAGGATCAAGCTTCTCTAGATTTTTAAAGTAATTCTATTATGAAATGAGAATATTTGCTTTTATTCTCTTACACAAGAAACGTGCAAATTCACTATTGAATGACACCAAACACATCTCTTGTGAAATTGTTAAAATCCAACTTATTATTTTTAAATTTTTTTTTTAAAAAAATATTGTAATATTAGTATTTATTCTCTTTAAATTTTCAATATATATATATATATATATATATTATATATATATATATATATTTATATTTAACTTATACATCTCATAAGTAATAAATATTAATGTTCTAAAATTTGAACTATTTAATTTTTTTTTTTTTTTAAAAAAAAAAAAAAAAATTTTACAGAATCTATTGTACAATTATTCTAAAAAGTCCTGATCCAAATATCAATATTTGAGTTGGAGATGCGCACGCATGCTAGCTAGTACCTGTTCTTTTGTTTTTTTGTTGTATTTTTTGTCATAATTCCCACTTTCTGATCTGTATTCATAATTACTTTGTTTGTCAATTGATCAGGATTCTCCCCTGTTTGGTTCTATATATAAACATACGATTTATCTAGGTCTTATGCATGCATTTGGAAGAAATTAATAAAACATGACATCTGGCACTTGACAAAATGGCATTTGGTGAAAACTAATACTTGTCAAAGTCAAAATCGAATCACATAAATATATATCAAATTAAATGTATTAGTAAAAGGTTTGAATGATTTTAATAATGTTTTTGACTATCATGTTAATTAGTCTAATCATGTGTTTTTAATTTAGGGTATACGTGTATATATAAGATGATATACATTCACTTGCTAACACAAGTTTAATTAACGTCATTAATGACAACCTACTAATTTATAATTAACTAAGCAAATAACCGACCTTCACATGGCAAAAATTTCATCACCTCTTAGCTTACGATTAACTTAATTAGATATTTAAACCTTATCTGAATAAATTGACTCCTTATTTTTTGGCCACGTATATATAAATATATTGATCGCATCTTTGCTATTTCATGATGCAAGATTCTGAAAATGACATTGCTTCGTAATCAAAACTATATGCCTACTTCCTATTTGATATAAAATGGGATTCAACCTAAAACTTCAATTTTCAAGTTATATGAAAATATATGAAAGAGGATTTAAATTTCATTCAAAGTTGAAATTTATATATATATATAGTTAGTTAAGTTAGTTAGTTTATATTATTAGACTTGTATATATCTTGAAAAAGGTCAGACCTACAATTGTCTTATAATTTGTTAATATGTATTAGCATGTAATTGGAGGATGTTAACTTTTTTTAGTGGTTGACGTGGCTTCAATCACATGTTGACCCGTTAGCAAGATGTAAAAGAGTTGAAGGTATATCATTACTCTTTTATCTTAACAATTATTAACAATCTCACATCAGTCGTTTTTTTTTACTAACTACTCCTCTCCTCTTTGTTGAAAGAAAAATGATAGACCTACAACTATATTTTATACAACTTGTTAAGACGTGTCAGTATGTGATTGGAGGCCCTTAGGGTGTTAAAAACAAATTAGTGGCTGATGTAGATCCAATCACATCCTGATACGTGTTGGTAAGTTGTAAAAAAAATTTATGTGTAAGAGCATTCTCATCCGGCTCCTTACTATAGGGATTTCCCTACTTTAAGGAGTCAAAATAGATTTTGGACCATTTTATTGCTCATATTCGACTCTCTACTTTGAGAAAAAAAGTAGGGAGAATGAAATGGCTCCCTACTAGCCCTACTCTTATTTTTTATAATAAAATATTAATTTCTCTCTCCAATTTTTTGATTTTTCCAATTTTATTTATTGGAGAAAGAATAAAAAAATTCTTAAAATATTAATATTTAAATGAAAAAGTCAAAGTGGATCCCTAATTTAGGGAGCCGAATGTAGGTGTTTAGAAAAAATAACTCTCTAAAGTAAGAAAAATTGATTTTACTCCATATTTTAAGGATAAAAGTAGGAAGCCGGATGAGAATGCTCTAAGATTACTCTTGTCAAATCGAAGAAAATAATATATATAGTAAGAGAAACATATGGTCCATGAAGATTACACCCCCATTAAATTCTCATAAATGATCCTCATGAAATCTCATGAAAAATCATGAAACCAGACTATTTTTCTCTGTAAAAGATGTGCACCTATTTTGAATAGAAAAAAAGAAAAAAAGAAGAAGATGTGCACCTATCTTACTCAAGTACTAATTCTGTTATTTTCTATATATGCATATAAACAAAATACTATCTAACCTCTATGGTATTTTTGCAAATAATTATTTTGTAATTGTGGGCAATGTTTACAATTTTTCAAGGGAGCTTTTGTGTATCTAAAATGCTATCAGTAATAATTTTCTCATCGTATGTGATTATGAGAAGTTTCTTAAAATCTGTTTTGTCTGTTAACGTGTTTTAGGGGTATTTTTTTATTTTTAATTTGAAAAAATGTTCAGATATGGTATAAGGCTAAAATTGTTTTTGTGTTTTTTAGAGTGTTTTGTGTTTGAGTTATTTGTTAATGTTTTTGTTTTCAGCAAAAAAAAAAACAATAACAAGACAAAAATTAAAAAAATTTAGCAGACGGAAGAATAGGATCTCTACAATTAAATAGAAACATGAGATTTTATCCAACCCAATCCATTTCTACATATTTAGAACATCAAAAGATCTCTAAAATGGATGCAATAGATTTTTGAATCACCGTAATAGAATCAAACTACACTTACTCATTGTTTGAATTTAATATTTGGAGTAGTTATGAATTTAGTAATTATGCTGCCGCGTGAAACTGTGAATTTACTCCAACTTTAATTCAGTGAATTTTCCATGGATATCTTCATCAAAATCCAAGAAATGCCCTGACCATCTTTTCGTAAAGGACATAAGTTCCCTACTAGTTGATTTGTAGGAAATTCTTATAATTGGCTTATAAAAATTATGTATTTTTTTTTTGGTAAGTATTGAAAGAAAACATAATCGTAAAATAGTTAAAGAAAAAGCAGAATAAAATAAAATAAACATAAAGAATTTTACATGCTTTACGTTATGTTTTACGTCACAAGATAAAGTCTTAAGGGTTACATTTTACTCTTACTCAATTAATATAATTTACAATATAAAAAGCTCATATTTATAGTAGAATCAGAATAGATAAAAATAATACAAATAAGGAACTATCAAATTTGATTATTTAAAAGGTTTAATATCAAATTAAATAAGATTTGACTTTAGCCAAATCTAATTTTAGGAGATTAGAATTTTTATTATTTTTTTGAGAGATTACAATCATTACAATCCAATCTCTCTAAAGTCAAATCCCATACAAAAACCACAACATCGACCATCAATACCACTTCTTCCCGTTGCTACCTACTTCGTATTGTACGTTTTTTCCTTCCTTTTATTCCTTTTTCCGTTTGCTAAGTGCTTTTTATTGTCTTCATGTAATATGTATGCATGACAGCATCTTTTTGTCATATATATTCTATGAAAATGTAGGATGAATCATGCATATATGCTGCACTATTAGAAAATATTAAAACTACAAAATGAATGGTCTTTTTTTTTTCTTTTTTTTTTTTAGGAAGATTAGATCAAGGTTCAAAGACGTCATTTATACATTGCTTTGTTTTCTTATGCGTTTATGATTTATCACCTATATTGTCAAGACATGTACTAAACTAGCTTAGAGCTAGTCTGTGTCTAGTTAGGTCAAGATTTGGTTAAGCGTGGATTGGTTTAAGGTTTTCTAGCTTGGAGCCACATAAACAATGCCAAGTTGAGGGTTGCCTTGGAGCTACCTCTAGTGGGAGCCACATAAAACGCGGCTACTTCTAGAGAAGTTGAGGGTGGTTGCGCTCCATCTTAAATTTGGGCTAGGGGTGGTGCGCAGTCACCTTTGGGGGTGGTTTGAAGGCCACCCCACTTTGGAGTGGCCCATGAGCCAACCCAGAGGTGGCCAGGGGTGGTGCACGGTTACCCCCTCCACCAATCGGCAGCCACCCCTTAATTTTTTTTTTAGGGTAAAATACACTTTACCCCCTTGAAATATTCAGTCATTTGCATTTTAACCTCTAATGTTCAAAAAATGATGATCGATTTCCTCAGAGTATTTCACATTGGCAAAAAATATCATTCGTCCGTTTTTTTGGACGAAAATTAAGTCATATGCCACATACTTGACTTTTATTTGTTTAAATTTTCGAAAATATCCTTAAGGAGGTAAAGTGTCACAAAAAAAAAGAAAGAAAAAAAAAAAAAGAATGGGTGGTTGCCGGTTGGCAGCCACCCTTTCCTTGGTGGATGGGCCGGGTGACTTGCGAGCAGGAATATAATTAGGAATTTTTATTGAGGGGATCGAAGTGTAAATGAGAAATGTATTAAAATTGGGGGGGGGGGTGGAATACTATATGAGAAATATATTAAGATTAAAGACTAAATCAACATCTAAAAATAAAATTATTATCCATTCAATGTTAAGAAAATATAAGCAAAATATTACAATTTTCAATTCAATCATCTATTAAAATGGAACTTGATATTTTCTTAGATCTCGAAAATCATCTATGATTGAATTTATACTAAATTTAGTTGCAAATTCTCTTTCGATATATACCATCAAAGAATCAGTCAGAAATTCATCAACGAAGCCTAGTTTTGACAATATTTATAGCTGAAAATGCACGCTCTGTAATTGTGGTATAAACGGGAAGTCCCAAGCCGTTGGATCAATGTTTGTTCCTCCAAAGCTTGTAGCCTGGAAAAACCATAATTTATAAACCTGACTATGCTAAATTTGAATTCATGAAATTTTGGCTCAAAGTTCATGAAAACTATTTCTGAAAAAATTAAAATAAGAAAGATAAGATAATAACCTCAAAAACTCCATGGAGTTGGTGAGTGGAATAGTTGTAAAGGAAAAGGGGCAACTGGCAAGCCAAAAATACCCATGGAGTATTCAGCCAATACCCACATCCCTACATAATACCAAAGCTTTTTAAAACAAATACACAAAAATCACAATTCTTCTATAATATTTGTCCTCTTCACTTCTTTGTAACAAATTTTCTTTTTTCTTCAATCCTCACATCAAACTCATAAACACAACTTATATACCTCAAAGTTTCTAAAAATAAATATATACCCAAAATCAATTTAATTATAGCAATAAAATCCATAACTTTACCACACAACTCTAATCTCTTAACACCCAAGAAAATTTAGGACAAATACTTAACAAAACCCCAAAAATTTCAAACATCCTTTCAACGTAGCCAAGAACACTAAAATCAACCTAAAATTTCATTCTAAAATACTTAAATCATCCAATAAATTAAAGGTAAGAAGAAAAGAAAATTACCTTAAAAAACAAACTACCACAACCAAATTCCGAATACCCTCTTCCTCTCTCTCTTTCTCCCTTTCTCTTCTATTCTCTTTCTCCTTTTCTATGACCGCTAGTCTCTTTTTCTCTTATGTCTTTTTTTTTATCTTTTATTTATTTTATTTTATTTTATTTTTATTTTTTTATTAAAGGATATCATTATAAGTCTAGAAAGGGGAGAGTTGTGCGTTCGGTGGGGAGTGAGTCAGCACCCCACCACGCGTCAACTCTTTCTATTTTTTTTTTTAATAAAAAAAATTACTAACACAAAAAATAAAAAAAATAAATAATAAATTCAAAACCAAGGGGCCATGCCCCCCTTCCTACTGGCGGGTCTAGCCGTAGGTCCATCACTGCTTGCAAGCCACCCCAAGCCCAAATCTAGGGTGGCACGTGGCCACCCCGACTTCCCTAGTGGTGGCCACGTTTTACGGGGCCACTAGTGGGGTTGGCTAGAAGGCCACCCCCTTTACCAAGGATGGGGTGGTTGCTAACCCCTTCTTTTTCTTTTTTGTTTTGTTTCGTTGTTATCCCCAAAGGGTATTTTCAAAAGTTTGGACAAAAAAAATTCTTGATTTTCATTCAAAGAGACGAACAAAATGGACGGAGGGTATTTTTTGCTAACATGAGATATTTTGGAGGGGTTGATCGTCACTTTTTGAGCATTAGAGACGAAAATGCAAATGGTTGGATACTTCAAGAGGAGATAAAATGTATTTTGTCCTTTTTTAAAAAATTTTTAATTATTTATTTTTTTTTTGTGATACTGCCCCCTTAAGGGTATTTTCAAAAATTTGAACAAAAAAAATCATGTGTGTGGCACGTAATCTAGTTTCTGTCCAAAGAGACGAACAAAATACACCGAGAATTTTTTTTTGCCAACGAAAAATACTTTAAAAGGGTCTATCATTAATTTTTAAGCATTAAAAGTTAAAATGCCAATAATTTAATACTTTAAGAAAATAAAAATTATTTTCCCCTAAAAATTATTATGTCACAACATTTGGCATAACATAATGTGCTCGGCCTTCTTTCGTTCTTTTATATTATTATTATTATAATATAATTATCATTATTACTATTCTTTTTTCCTTTGAACAATCTAGAACAAGTTTGTGACATGCATGACCGAGCTTCAATATTAGCCAAGATGAGGTGAGTTGTCACTTGTCACTCAAAGAATTAATTGTCGGTTATGATGGGTTGAAAATTACAGATTTCTATTTCTTTTACTTATTTGAACTTGATTAGCGTTAAAAGATCTCTTCCTAATCAAAGAATTTGTCGGTTATAATGGAATTTGATTTGATTTGATTTGTGTTTACGAGGGTTTTTACATTTAATTCGTTCCACGTGGACTTGGCCTTGATTTAAATTCCGTCAAACTACAATCAAATCAATTCGCTTATTTTTTTGGTGTCTATATCGATGGAACAAATAGTAAACACACACTAAACATTATCTTCTGTCAAAGACTTATAATACTATTAAGTGACACTAATTACAAAAAAAATTGAATATATAATAATTCTCACAAACTACACTAATAATCATATTCACAATCTTTAATCTTAAACCGCACGTACACTCGCAAACAATGTAATTAATTTTAACCACTCATTCGTGTCACTGTATTCTGATATGAAACTCCACCACTCAACCAACCACGCACGGCATTCACAGATTAATATTCCAAACACAAATATATCAAGTAGTTTACTGCTTAATTTTTGCTAATCAAATTCCAAAACAAGATTTAGCTGGAGTACTACTTTACCTCAAAAAAAGAGAAGTATCTTAAACTTGAGTATTTTAATTTATCTTAGAACATTCTCATTAGGCCGTAGCAAAAATGGGCAAAAAAAAAATAAGTATTGTCCAACTAGCTATAAGGGTTGGTTGCTAAAGTTTTTTTAAATTTTTTTTTTATAAAATATATATTGGCTGCTAAAGTACTCAACAAATTTATTGAGCATTGTAGCTCAATAAATGCATAAATAAACTAATAAAAAAAATCAATATGATTCATTCTCTTCTTTAAAAATAGCAAAAGTGAATGAAGAAAAAATATTAGATAGTAAAATGTGAATACTTCAAATAAAAAAAACGTGATTCATTAGCTAAAATGTGAATACTTCAAATAAAAAAAAACGTGATTCATTAGCTAAAATTTAGCGGGCTTAATGTAAATGCTCTACTAAATTTTAGGTAGAATTTGCGAGCTTTAAGGTGGGTTTTGGAGGGTGGCACTGTAGCGCGCAGTAAGCTGTGTGCGCGCGCGCAGTAAGCTTAAGTGGTTGGTGGTTTAGACTTTTAGATGAGAAAGCAGCTTGAGCAAGACAAAATTAAAAAGCTCTCTCTTTCTTGAGCATGACAACACGCTGTAGACTTTCCACAATTGGACTATAATGTAGATAAGATAAGGGTGTCAAAACTGTGAGCCTAGCTTAGCTACGACCTTTTCCTTCTGTATATCGCGGCCCCCCTGGCCTTTCGGCTATCTCTCACACACACACATATATATATATATATATATATATATATATATGATCAATTAATACACAAATACAAACGTGTCCTGGAAAATGAGTGAAGGAAGAAAAATTCAAGAGACAATGTCAAAGTACTGCATGAAGCTTTTTGCATTTATATGATGGAGAAAAAATAAAAGTCAGGCAGCGGCACCTTATAGCTAGGTCCACACGGACAGCGCGCGCTGTCCTAAAACCCTAAACAAAGAGGGACAGATATATAGTAAAAAGAGGTGGGCTAATTATTGAATCTTCTTGATGATGTATTCATTATTGCATGCATTGGTCATAAAAAAATTAAAAAATAAATACACGCGTCCTCGGGGAGGTACGGAGGCGACTAAATCATTTGCTTCTATGAATGAAATTCTCATATGTTTGTACGTATGCTTTATAGCTTTGTTTTTTACCCCGCTCCAAAATCCAGCGCGTGATGTGCACCCTCGGTTGCTATCTAGCTCGTACGTGATGAGATAGTGATGATCATTTTAAATTATGCAATTATATATATAATAGATATTTTTAAAAATATTAATTAAATGATTAAATATATTATTTTTTTATTAATTTAAATATTTTAGATAAATGATAATTTAACTTAATATTAGAACAAATGTTATGAATTCAAAAATTATCTCATTCTCTTCTTAATTAATTAATTCTTCAAAGACGCTTTATGGAGTGATACAGAAGAGAGACATGCATGCGAATAATTTTAAACTCTTCACGAATTGTCGTAAAGAACTAAACATGCTATCGCAAATGGTGTTATGGGTGCCATGATGTATTAATTAGTTGAATGTGGATCCAATCTGGCTCACAAGAGGATGATAATCCCAAAAATAAGTTATTTGCAAATAAAACTCAATATTAGATTAAAGAGAAATGTTAGAGCTCATTTTTCCAGCCATCTTAATTTGGACCCTCTTTGTATTAAAAAATGTCTCTCCCCTTTCTAAAATACGGTTCTATTTTGAGCCAAATAATAATAATAATAAAAAATCCACGTAGGCATAGTAGGTTGAGACTAAATTACTAAGGACAATATTTTTTTCCAATTCAGGTTGGAAGATATTTTATTTAACCTATTTTAATGTATGACAAGTGTCATTTATCAACAATGGGTTTCTTAAAACTCAATAGTCATTAACTCTCATTTTATTACATAGAAATTCAAACATTGAATTTTGAGGAACTCAATATTAATAGATGACATTTGTCATGCATTAAGTAGATTGAATAAAATATCTTCCAACTTGGATTGTAGGAAATTTCTGTCCAATTGCCAATGAGCTTGATTTTACAATTTGAATGCACTAAGATTAAGTGTAGAGTTGAAAGAGTGAGCAAAGTATCATCTATCAGCAATAGATTTTCAAAACTAAATAGTCATTGACTCTCATTTTAATACCTAAGAACTCAAACATTGAATTTTGAAAAACCTAATATTAATAGATGATACTTGTCATGCATTAGAATGGGTTGAATGAAATATCTTCCAACCCGAATTGAAAGAAATTTCTGTCCAATTGCCAACGAGCTTGACTTTACAATTTAAATGAGCTGGCTAAGATTAAGTGTAAAGTTGAAAGAGGGAGCCAAAATTTCCCAAATATCTTTGACAATATCAAGTCTATTAAAGGTTGGACCAATAGAAATCACACAAGTATTGAAAATTAGAAAAGAATCTTCCATGTTGTGAATGCTTTGATATTTTTAGAGGTAGCTGACAAAAGCAAGTGAAACTACATAAAATAAATGATGTAGTTAATTTCAAAGCTTGAACATTAATTAGTCATGCATGCCACGTATATATCCATCGAACCAACTGCCCATAGAATTCCAAATACCTCCATCTATCGTCGACTAATTAAGCCCCGCGGTCTCCTCAAATCATACCAAAAAGTGGACCCGGCCCCTAAAGTCATAACACTGTCTAGATGAACAGAAGGAACATTGGTACAACAGCAACACATCTGTACGTGTATATAACAATCATCCACCAACCCTACTGCCCAATAATTTCTCTTTCCACGAGAATTAAAAGCCTGATCCAGAAAAAGTAAGACCTGAATAAAGTGCATGCACGTACAGTTGGGCATCCCATTCCATTGCATTAATCTCATAACAAACACATGCAGATGGAATTAATTATTGGTAAAAGAAAAAAACAAAACAGTCCTAGAGAGTAGAGATACTTTGTGCCGCGCAAAAGTTTCCTGGCTTTAATTTGATGACCTTTTTATTCATTGAAGAGGGCTAGGTCTCCATTTTGGGCACTTGGCCGGAGCCCAGAGGGACTATTTATTTGGATGAAAAAAAAAAAGAAAAAAGGATAGTATAATTGACACTACAACAAAATAAAAAAAAAATAAAAAAAAAGGCAATTGGAGTCGGTGTCAAACTGACCCCAATTGCCTCAAACCAACTCTAATTCAGTGTGGATCGGTTTGAAACTGAGATCTAGTCCGGTCAAGAATTTAGATTAGAGTCGATTTTTTCTAAAACCGGCTCTAATTGTAGTTGATTTAAAAAAACCGACTAGAATTCTATTGTGGTTGGTTTTCCTGAAACTGACCACAAAGTTTATGGTAAGTTTCCATGAAACCAACCACAATTTTTTTTTTTTTTTTTTTTTTAAAAAAAAAACCCGAACCCGAATTGGGGTCGGTTTGGAAAACTAAATCTAATTAGTTGGAAAACCGACCCTAATTGTGATCGGTTTTCCAAACAGACCCCAATTCGGATCTGTATTAAAACTGATCATAGCTAGAGTTAGTTTCTAATTAGAGTCGGTTTTTCTGGTGAAACAGACTAAAATTTGGGCCTTTCCGAATTGGGTTCATCCTCATTCCTATTATCTCTGTTTACAACATAATATTACAAATTTAATTCAATCCACAATCCACAATCCATTCAGAGTACCATATAATAACAAACAACCAAATTTATATTAATACCACAAACCATCCAAAAACAATAATCCAAACACCCACGTCTATTACATAAATCTAACATTACATCAAAATAGCAAAGTTAAATAATACACAACATATATATAAATTAAAGTTCAAATGTAAGGGCAACTGCATCCAAGATAATCTTGGCTGTACATGTTTCTTAAACGTCACCAGGTCGACTCCCAACAGATGATCTAGGCTGTACAATGGGGGATGCTGGGTCTTCATCGTTTGCCTGCAATCCAATTGGGCTTGCTTTCATTAATACTTGGAGCATCGCTCGGAAGTGATCCAATTGTTTCTCATATTTTGATTTCAGATTTGCTATTTTGTCTTCCAACCGAACAACTACAAGTGACAGTTCACATTCCTTTACAGTAGAGGTAGAGCTAGATGGCACGGGCGTAGTATATCTGGATTTACATGTTGTAGAAATGAGTGAGTTAAATCCACAGTCATTCGATCCTAAGCAGAACAACCCATCAAGAGAAAAACCATTTCTAATCAGAAACAACAAATTCTATGTCAATCTAATAAATTAAACCAAAAAAATTAATAAATTAAGACATCCACTTCATATATAACTGTATGAGATAAACCAGTTTTAATAGTGTGTCTTATCTGCATAAAGAAGATAAACAACAAGGGCATAGCAAAGACACTATTTTTCTCGCAACAAAGGATTAAAGTAATCAAACATACAACTAATTAAAAATTAGACAAAAGGTAAGCACAAAAAACACTCAAGTAGAATTAAATCCAACTTTCATGCTTAAAGCATATGAAATAAACAAAAAAAGTTCAATTTCCAAATGGCCCAAGCATGCATATACCATCAAACAACATCTTAACTCAATCCAAATTAAAAGAATTCACAATTAATGTTCATTATGCTACTAATTAAGCAACTCATGAGTAAGCATTGTTCAAATTGCCTCCCTATTGGTTGAAAAAAGAACATATATATATCATCATTATAACATAAATAAATACATCAAGTCATGGCTTACATCATAGGCTACCCTCACTATCTTAAGATCCTTTATTAAAGAGAACATAAATAAGATTTTGGAAGGAGATGAATTTAAATTTGAGAAATTCAATTATGTTTTACCACATTAGTTTATAAGAATTTTTTTTTTAATTGTAAGCCTAACATTTCTTATCTTAAAATGTTATATTTTTGTAGCATATTAACTTGATAAGTAATAGTTACATGATCCATTTGTTAGTTTTTGGATTATACAAATAATATTGGCAAGGTGGAATTTAGCATTGTTGTTGTGCATTATTATGTTATTTGATATTGTAAATATATTTGGAGTACAAACAAAATTAAAAAAAAATAATAAATAAAAAATAACTCTTTTTAATTATCTGTTGTACCCCATTTCTCAGGGCTGTCAAAACAAACTACTCCTTTATCACTTTATTCTGCAATGTTCTTTTTTAAAAATAAAAAAAATAATAAAATTATTATAATTATTATTGAATTTCGAAAAATCATTTCACATTGGATAAGAACAAGGACATTGGCGCTTTAATGTTACAATCTAGGATCTTTATTGTTATTGATAGTGCATGCGTCACAAAGTGGAATATGGAAGCGCATATTCTTGAAAATCACAACTTCAGAGAAAGAGATAATATATATGATTATACGAATGATGAATAGAAGCTCTGCATATCCTGCCATGCACCTATGGGACCATGCATGAGTTGCCGCCATGCACGCCCATTTAGCTACGCGTTAAGTTGCTTTCTTTCATCTTTCACCTCTTTTTTTTTTTTTTTTCTTTCTTTCTTTTTTGGGTAAGTGATTTTTTTTTCCCCAATAATCCTTGCCTTGGGACTAGGATTCCATGATAGGAAGCTGACATGCCATGATGCTAGCTCTTGGGGGTTAGACAATGATAGCATCAGCTCAGAAAAAAGAAAAAAGAAAAAAGAAAAAGACAACTGATCGCATTAGTCCAAGTCTTATGCATTATTCATTGTTTCATTTTCAATTTCAAATCCGGAGGGCAGGTTGATGCATTGGAGCTGTCAGGCTATACATGATCGAATGACTGTACTTATTCAAAAATTAATGAAAAAATGGAACTTTTGTTTGGGTGCATACAAATAGAATGTAGGCTCGTAAGTTAAATTCTAGGAGCACAATAACTTAAAATTCTTCCACAAATTCAAGAAAAATCAAAAAAATTGTAGGAAGATCGAAGAAAAAAGCACTCCCGGAGCATTTTTGAATGAGAAAATTGAAAAATACAATTCCCTGGTAAATGCTGACTAGTTAGCTGGCCTTCAGAACCAAGTTGGTCCTTTGTAAAATTATTTATAATAAATAGGGGTTTTAGATGATACAAACGAAGGTCGGCCGACCGCCTATATTTTAGCTATTGGACAAAACGAAATTGAGGAATTTATTTAATTAATTAGTTCCACTATTGAAGCTAGTACCTGTCAATTGCTTATTGTACATCAGCTTTATAAGTAAGCTGTAGGTTGTGAATATCATATTCATGTGTACATATATGTGTTATTTTAAATTTCCTTTTGAATATTTTTCATTTGTGAGATGGTTGGTGGTTCGCTTTGGGACAAAAACTATAGATTCTATTACAACAACATTTCTAAGCAAGATTAATCAAATCTAATGCAACTAGCTAGTTAATATCTTCTTTAATTTCATTAATGTTGAGGATTTTTAATTTATGTGATTTGTTGATGGTTGGCTATTGCTAATTGATAAGTGCCTTATAGTACAACTAGTGGATATGAGAACTTTTAATTCATTTTTTTTCTTACTGGCTAGCACTAAACTTATTAGTTAAGTTCTTAATTACTTAAAAATCTAGGATATTTCCACAGCAATCAATATATATATATATATATATGTCATTTTATGTATAGGTTTTAATAAACAAAAGTTGGACTAGGGAAGTCAATGTTTAATAATTTGATCAATTGGTTTGTTGCATCTTTCACTTTCAAGAGTACTTGGTTCCAGCTATCATTTGTTTTTAGAGAAAGAGAGAGATCTCCACTTGTACTAATTAATTAATGTGCCTTTTAAGTGGACATTCAGCTTGATGGTCTTCAAAAAGTTGTTGGATTTTTCTGTGTAATATGTGTACGTAGGATATAAAGTTTTAGATTATGATGATCACAAACAAGATTCTCCTCATGACTGTTGTTTACAAGGACCCTCAATCCACAACAGCCAAAAAAAAAAAGGTCCCATCTTAAGGTAGTAAATTGACATCAGCTTGCCTTTTTTGTCTCTCAAAATCAGATATCTGTGCTGCTAGCTGCTATAATAGGCATGGCCAGGTAAACCCACATACAAAGTTCTCTATCGTTTTGAATAACGTCTCATAATTACACGCCTGCCAGTGCTAGGCCAACAAAATATCAACAACATGCACTTAGGAGATCAGATTTCAATCTTTAGCTACGAAAAAGATTTATGTTCACGCAAGATCAGACGTCAATTCCAGCCAACAAAAAGAAAAGTATCAATTCCCATCACTAAAACAAATTATTGAAGTGTACGTACATATATATATTCTGACTAGATGCAAAGTAAGGAATCAACTAGTTTGGCTGGAACAGGAACCGTTGGATGTGCTCCCCTTGTTCCAAAATTTGCTACTCTAGCTAGCTCTCTTGACTATATGCTATTTTCCAAGTGGACAACATGGGTTTTGACCTTGTCTTGTAATTGGTCACAAACAAATTATGAGATCTCGATCGTAATAAACATTTAATTAAAGAATGGCTTTAAAAAAAAAAATATACAAAACAAATTCGTTAATAAAATGGGTTTTCTCTCAAACTGATCTGTATGGAAAAATTATGCAGTAACATGTTAATTAACTATGACCCTGCAGGAAAAATGGGTAATTAATTGACTGTTCGTAGGGCCACATGCATGATCTCTCATGAACGCGCTATGCCAAAAAATTAGCACGTTTGGCAAAGAACCCTAAACTATGGGCCTAAAACAAAACCAGCTAGGGTTTGTCGAAATTTGAAAACCACTTTATAATAAGACGAATACAAAAAAAAAAAAAAAAGGTGGGGGGGGGGGGGGGGGTGAGTCGTCCCCGTTTCTTGCAAGTTGTTAGAGTACGTTGGTTGATATAATTATATGAGATAAGTTTTAAACTTTTAGAGGCTCAATATATGGGGTCATGCATGCATACATGCATGTGCATATGGTACCATAAATACCCCACCTTACTCGAAATTGCTGTCCTTGCTAAATAATGCGTACCTGCCTTTACCATTTTATCGATCGATGTATACTACCTACTATCCTCTCTCGTCTTTCCTCTTTATAGGTTTGTTTATTATAATTATTTTTCTTGAATGAGACAATATGGGATGGAATGGGATCCTCACCTACCCCACGAGGATACACTCTTTCTTTGTATTTTTGCTACTTTCTGGGGTGGAAACCACTCCTAGCTAATTAAAGCCCACCTTTTGGCCGCTATGTTCTCAATCCCTGGAGTGCTCCCAGCTGAAATTAATGTCTTTTAATATATATATATATATATAATATATATATATATATATATATATTATATATATATATATATATATATATGTATGTGTGTGTGAATTATAAAATAAAGTAAACTCATATATATATATATATAAAAACTCTCTCTCTTTCTATGTACGAGTCATTCTCTGACATTACAGATAAGGCGTGGCAGCTGTTCTCAGAGAGTTTCATATTTGCAGTATAGCACATACTTTAAGTAATTAAGTATTACTTTAAAGAAGACAAAAAGATGTCGACTGACATAATAATGCAGACTCAAAACAACGTGTGCATGACTAGTGTGGCTCGTCTGTCTTAATCTAACTTTATAAACATGAGCTTTCATTTTCAACTTTATTATATATATAATATCTGATGTGCTAACCCATGCAACTCTAGACACGTGCTTCCCTTTGATTTGAAGTACCATGCACGTACTAATTAGTATGTACATATATATCATGTAGATAAACTTTAAACTATAATATATATATATATATATATTTTCAATTAACACGACCATTACTCTACGTACATGGATCGATCATACTTAATATACGAGCTGCATTCAAGGAAGCATCCAAGACCTAAGGTACAATACATAATCAATTAATTGCAATGAAAAAGTCAAAATTAACCAGACAATGCCAGTTGGATTTCATTTAGTGCTTGACAGTCTCTACCGATAAGAAGTAATTTCTTAATCGATCATGCTTTGCCAAAAAATTACCAGTAATTATTATATTAATTAATTAGATATCCATTTTAATAATATGTATTTTTTTCAATAATTAACTAAGGAATAAAGGATATAATTGGGAGCCATGGTTGACTCTTGAACGAAGTGTACACGTGGTTAAGGTTTGATTAGGCCAGGGTATGTAAAGTTGAAAATTAAAAAAGTAACAATTCTTTTATAACTTATTGACACATATTGACATATGATTAGACTCATGTTAGCCACTAAAAAAATTGCTAACACCCTTTAATCACATGTTAACATTTGTCAACAAGTATATATATATACTATATATATATCCAAAGAAGAAGTTTACGACGTCTAAAAGATTTTCTATATTCTTTGAGAAATGCTACTCTCATAACATTCTCTTTGTGTCCTGTTTTTATTTTATTTTTTTAAAAAAATGAATGTGAATATGCCACACAAGATGAGAATACTGAAAAATGAACATCAAAATAAAAATACTGAATATCATTTCTCATATTCTTATCAATTATTGGTCATCCCCGTAATGTTTGCTTATGAATTACATCTATGCTAACCAATCAAGGGCACAGGAAAGGGGTCTTGAAAGAATAATGAGTATAATTTATGTGCAATAATTTTGGAAAATTAGGAATATGAATCTAGGATCAAGTGCAATTTTATTGGATCCCCGTGAGTAAGTAAGTTGACTTGACATTTCTGAACTATATATGCTTAATTTTGTGAATTCGGTGTCTAATTAATTAGAATTATATATACCTGCTCAAAAAAAAAAAAGAATTATATATATATGATTAATTTTGTGAATTCGATATCTAATTAATAAGAATGACGGAAGAGTTTCTTATGCATGCATGTTTGGGCAATTAATTAAAGTCTGTCAAAAACTTTGACCTTCTTAGTAAAGATTAATTTTACCTTTTTTTTTTTTTTGAGGCGGGGTTGAACCCTTAAAATTAACTGAAAGAATCTTGCTCAGTAAGTACAATACTCTGAATAAAATCAGAATAAGAATCCGTCTAAACACGTATTAGCCTATTTAAAGTGAATGACAATTTATAATTAATGGTCCTAACTTTCTGATTCGACCATAGTAAAAAGTTTCAAAACGTCATGAACCCAATTACTTTCCCGGCCATGTGGATCGATGGAGAACAAGTAATTAACCATGATCCATGTTGAAACCAACAGTGAAAGATTTAAAAGAAAAAAAAAATTCGAACATATATAGAATCCGAATTTCTATCGGATAGCAAATATGAGAGAGTGCTTATGAGGCATATTAGATTAGGTAGGTGGAGGACAATTAATTTTTTATAGAAATACTATTACATTTACTGCTTAAATTGCTAGCAATTCAGACAACAAATTGTTTTAAATATCTGCTACGCAATTTTACTTCAGGAATCATTAATTGCAGTTCCCTACATGAGAACCAAAAACCAATGTTGAAGAATTTAAAATTTCCACCTATGCCAGTTCCTTTTGACAAAGTGATAAAATCAACAGGACCTCGAGAGAAAGATAGAGATTCTGGACTCTTGCTTGTGAGATAAATTGCTTGTAAGGAACTCCACAGAGGAAGGAGACTGAAAAATGGGTAAATTGTATTATCTAACAGCTATGTTGAGGTAAAACACAATCTCCACAATATAAAATTCAGGTCAAATTACAAATTTTGTATTTGCACTACATGTCATATTCCAATTTTGTCTATCAATTATATCCATTTTAAAATGTTATCTTTATATATCACGTTGTCTTTACTATATAAACAATATATGTTAATTTGACATTTTATTTTGAAATACATATTGTTATAATGTTGACATGACACATTATATTATATGTTAGTCTCACTAAAACAGAATATATAAAAATATGCAATATACACATTAGAGACCACAATATTTTCTATTTTTTTATTGTGTTTTAATTATGAAATTTGTTGGGACAGTTTTCGAATCCGACGACACGTGGACCTACAAACAGAGAAAGATCAAACACAAGAGCTTGTCGGGAGTGTCCGGTGGGGGATAGGTCCGATGCCTAAGTCAGTTCGGTTATGAGAATTGGTTTTCAACAAAGAAGACTTCGAATATTTTTTGTATTTAGCGACTTACCTTGCAAACGAGCTTTTTCTCCTTTTTTATATGGTGGCGGCTTCCCTGAGACCAATTTAACGAGCCTCTATGGTGGGACCTTAAGATATCTCTTTTTCTTCTAGGCCCATGCTGGCCAATAAAAGTCCCGCCAAGTGTCACACGAGTATTGGTCCATGACACATAAACCTCAGCCTACAGGTTATATTAATCACATCCCTAGAGCTAGTGTATCTTGGAGATATGCAAGAGTGGGACTCGAGGTCGGTTGCTTTAAATGCGAGTTTTAATGAAGCTTGTCTTTTCTTCATTAAGGTTCATTATAATTTTTTGTTAGGAAATCGAACTTGAATCGCTACAGCTCTCGACACGACTCAAACGAACCGTGTAACTTCGATCAACTATCATGCGGGCTTGGGCCTTCATCTGTCGACCAAGCCTCCAGGGGGGACTTGGGCCTTTATCTTTTTTAGGCCCAATCCCTAACAAAATTCATGCATCTCAATATATATGTTTTGATTGTGTTAAATCAACACATGGCTTAACTTGCCATGTCAATATTATAAGAATAGGACAAAATGACAAAAATTTTCCTCCAACCAATGATTTGAAGAAAACTTTGTCCACAAGAATATATGTGTAGAAAATTAGTATATCATATAAGTAAGAAATGCTTGTTGTTCAACTTTACATAGGTAGACAAAGATGGGCCCCACAAATGCAAAATGAAACTTTTTTTTTTTTTTAAAAAAAAACCACATATACAAAGTTGGACAAAATAAAAAAAAAAAAAAGTTGGATAACAAGCATTTCTCTATAAGTAATTATAGCCTGCATAATACTGTCAAGGTGCAAGGTGGAAAAGGATAATATTGATACTTTTTAAAATTTTGGGGAAACTACACTTAACCCCTAAAAACAAAAACTACCACTAAATTGCATTGCCCCCTCTAAACTTTTAATTTTTCCAATGTACCATGTTTAACTATAAAGAGGTTGCAATGCTGTCCTTCTACTACCCAAAATGACAAAAGAAAAGCCTTGCATAAGATAAAAAAATTTAAAAAACAAAAAAAGACAAATATTTAGACGCAAAAATTCAGAAAAATGAAAACAAAAAATCTAGAAAAAATCAAAAAAAAAAACAAGACAAAAAATTTAGAAAAAAAGAAAGCAAAAAATTCTGGAAAAAAAAAAACGGTTGTGTATAATTTTCAAAATTTTTTACTCTTTTTTTATTCAAATTTTTAGTTTTTTTTTTCCCTAAATTTTGTCCTTTTTTTGTTCTATATTTTTTGCATATCAATTTTTTTTTTTTATATTTTTATCATGCAGGGTATTTTTGTCATTTGAAATGCGCAGAAGGGGGATATTGCTAATGCTACCCCTTTGATAGTTAAGCAAGTACATTGCAAAAACTAAAAGTTCACTGAACATTACAAATTGAATGGTAGTTTGAGGAAATAAAATGTAGTTTCGCTTAAAACTTTTAAGTATCAAATTGAAACATCCTATAGTTAATTGATGAATTGAAATCTTGCTCATAATTCAATGATCAAAATTTCACAATAAAGAAAACGAAAGGTGCTAATAAAAAAAAAAAAGAAAAGGAAAAAGAAAAAAAGGATTTATTTACATATTTTCAAAGAATCAATTTGATGTTATAGTAAGAAATTACAATGTACAGGGAGTATAACAACGAAAATGGCAATATATTTACATATTTATACAGGCAACTTAGGCTGAAGTTGAGGTTCCTTACAACTTGAAATCATATCTACAATGTAGCTCATGTTCGGTCTCCCTTCAGAATTGTCAAGCAATGCTGAGTTGGCTAAATTAATCAACACCCCAAGCTGCTCTAAATTTGCGTTACCATTGAGTTTTGGGTCCAACAAAGTAACCAAGACTTCAATATCATCGTTCTTGCGGCACTCCTCAGTCCATCCTGCAAGAGTCTCTGAGCCTTGTATGGATTTTAGGCCTGTTATTAACTCAAGCAAAAGGACTCCAAAGCTATACACATCACTCTTTGGTGAGACTACGCCCGTGTTTAGGTAGCAAGTGTCGACATAGCCGAATGAGCCTTTCACTGTAGTTGGTGTTTGTGACCCGTGGCTTGTGTCATGGCCCAACTTGCAAAGCCCAAAGTCGGCAAGCTTGGCATGGTCATTGTCGATTAAGAGAATGTTGGAGGATTTGACATCTCTGTGAATTATGGGTGGGTCGGCTTGTGAGTGGAGGTAATCAAGGGCCCGAGCTATGTCTAGGGCAATGCTCATGCGGTTCGACCATGTCAATATCCCCGAGAATTGGCCATGGTAAGTGTGCATCTTATCGAAAAGGCTCTTGTTTGGAATGTACTCCAATAGTAGAAGTTGTTCTCTTGCTTAAATTAGCGTGTCAACTATTAAATAATTAAATTTGGTTGCTTAATTTTTTTTTTCACACGTGGCATGTGATACTTGCATATATAAGTTTTGTAAGAATTGTTGTAAAAGCTATTATACCCCAAACATTTTCCCAACAACAAAAACAAGTGTGTTGTTAAGCATGAAGCATATATGAGTAACTACTAGAGATGAGATGAAGAAGTCAAAAAAAAAGAAAGAAAAAAAAGAAAGAAAGAAAAAAAGAATAGAAAAAAAAAAACTTCTAGAGATGAATTCATTTATGCAAAGAACACTGAGCCTAATGAGGGGGAAAAATTGGCAGGCCGACAACCATTAACACATGGATGAAGGCCGAATTAGAATTGTAAGCCCATTATATTTTGGGCCCAGTCAGTATAAGTTATAAGGCTATGCTTCCATGGGCCAGGCCCAAAATTTGAAAGAAAATGGAAAAGGATAGAGCTTTGTTTGGGCTTACCTTTCTCCAAGCAAAAGCCCAATAAGCCCACCAAATTGGGATGAGAGATCCTAAGAAGAACAGAAACTTCATCCAAGAACATCTTCTTGCTCCCACCTCTCTCCTCCATCACCCGCTTCACTGCGCCAAATCTTCCGTCGCCGAGATCCGCAAGATACACGAATGACGTGGCTCCTACTCCTATCCGAATCTTGAATTCCCTCGTCGCCGTCCTCAACTCTTCAAGCGCATATGTTCTTATAACACCAGGGCCATACAAACTGCGTTGTTTCCCATCACCTTCTTCTCTTTTGGAACATTTGGTTGCTTGGGACTCAAGGTACACGAGCCACTTCTTTAATATCACGGTTAGAAGGATCACCAGCAGAATTGCACCAATTATCCATAGGTTTCTTCGGCTGTTTGTGGAGAAACCAAAGAGCCACATGATCGATATTGCTGTAATTATGATGCCTTCTACCAGTACCAGACTGCTTGTGATGGGAGAAATTAATGGAAGTTCTTAGAAGGATCAAGGAAGGAAAGTAAGAAATGCATGGTTTGAAGATTCATGGATTTGGAACTTAGCATGAAAAAGCTCAATGACCAAAAACTTCTCCCATGCATGGGAATAATTTAAGGGTCTTTACTTTGTCGTTCATCTTAATTTGTCCATTTCTTGTGAAACATCCATGATAATATATTTATACCAAAAAAAAAAAAAAAAAAAATCTTAAAAATTGTGTAGTATTTACACATGTTTTTCCAAGACCCCAAATGTGTTATTACTCATTTCAAATTGGCATGGTTCCAAATGTAAGGATATGCAGAGCATTTGGCAGGATTAATTAATTTGCGGGATTCTCCATACTACATACATTATACAATAAACTAATTAACTTGCACTAATTAACCACAATTATGCAAGTTGTATATTGATTGACCAATTCACTGTCGATTGAGTCAAATCTTATTATATTCCTAATCATTTAAGAAGCTTTTTCCTATACTTTTTCTCCTGTTGTCCATGGACTTGAGAAATTTCACATAATTCAACTTAATCTAAATCTTACTAGCTAGACTGTTCGTTTCATTTGAAAAAGTCATGAATCTCATATTGTTTTTTTTGTTTTTTTTTTGTTTTTTGTGAGGTGGGGGGGTGGAGGGAAGATGGGGAGAGGGGAGTCTCATATTGTATTCACTTACATATTAATTAAGCAGTTTTAATTAGGAGTGAAAAACAAATGAATATGCTTTCATCTTAGTGCTTCCAAGTAAATTCAATACTTAACAATAACGGCATCATCAATATTAGTTTCAATTGATTTAGATTTAAAAAAATTAAAATTACTAGACCTTAGACATAATTTTTTTTTCCAAGTTATATAGTTTTGAAAAATTCAAGACTCCAATACTATTGTAGACTTCAATTGACTCATAATATTTTGGTGTAGGTATAATTCAGTCATATATAGTATTGGTTTTTTCTCTGAATTTTTTTAAATAAAAAAAAAAAATTTGAAAAAGAAAAAATAAAAAGGAAGCTCATGAATAGAGTCCAGTGAACGAGATTGGGACAAACACGGCCGTTGACCATGTGGATGGCAGGTGAGAGATATTGCTAAACTAAACTAAACTGATCTGAAGATTATGCCGAACGTGGAAACGAGAGGTTGAAGAACTTGAAAAGTATAATAATGAGGTCTGTCTGTCTCAAAGTGGGGCTATTTTGATTGATTGATTGATTAAGTGACTGATAATTGATCAAATTCAGAAGAGAATGGGTGGGAATGGGTGTCAGGAAGTGGCGAATACGAAGCCTCTCTTCTTGGCGATCTACGCCACTGTTATCATTGGTGTAGTCTTCTCGTCTTTCTATGTCTTCTCCGCTATATACTCCGCCAAGTCTGCAGCTGACGCGAACAACTCCTGGCTCTCCTCTCCTTACCCTTCTATTGACAGTATGTTTATCTTTTCGTAGTTGCTGTTTTCACTTTATCATTGTATTGTTTTAATGTGTATATGCTTCTTCTTGCTCTCTGCTATCAATATATTCAGTGTTACGCACACCCATTTGAATCTGCGAGCTGCCAATGCGAATTTTTTGTTAAATATTTTGAATTTTTAGGATGAACAGGATTCCCATTTTCTTGGGCTTAGATGGGTTTCGGAGATTCAGTTGTACTGCTAACAATTTTGCAGATATGCTTAGGTGAAACCCTTTCAATTCTATGTTTTTACTGTTGGGTAATGGATTCTTTTTAGAGCTTCAACGCGCTTCTGGGTGGCATTAAATTGTCCGTTTTAGCTAATGTCTCAAATTTCTAAGGAGGAACTTAAATAATAACTTCTGAACCTTTTTTTTTTGCGTTCCCCTAAAATTTTTTATGGTTGTGCATAAAAGCTGAGATCTCAGGATTGATTACTTAACATGGAACTTGTTTTGGAGTTGAGCTAATGTCCGAGTTCTTAGCGAACTGTTTCCTTCATTGTTGCTTTCAAGAGGAACTTGGAGAAGTTTTGGGCTCATACTTATTGTCCAGTTTGGATCTATTTGCCTTCTATTAACAATGCAGTATTGGATGCATTCCCAAGAAACATTAGGAAAGCTCATATGTATGAATACATTATTAGTACTTGTCACTAGATTTCCTATTTTCAGAGGTTCTCTTTCTTATTTCTGACATGGTTCATTAAGCTCTCTCCTTGCTTTTCCTCTCTCGTATTTCTGTCTGTGTTTACAATTCACTTATCTCGATGCATATGTTCTTTCTCCAGATGTAGAGTCTCATCCAAGAGAGCAACCACTCAATTTTTCTCCACCAGCAACTGTGGGTAAAGTAGGTGTGCTTGCACCAGTGCCTCAAAGCACGTTGATGCCACCCATCTGGCAAGTTCCCCCACGAACCAAAAAAATGCCACCTTTGAAGGCTTTTCAGCTGTCCAAAGAATTATTTCAGCAAAGGGTGAAAGATAATGTCATCATAGTGACCTTTGGTAATTATGCATTCATGGATTTTATCCTGACTTGGGTTAAACACTTGACAGATTTGGGGCTCTCCAACCTTCTTGTTGGTAAGCTAGATCTTAATTTTAACTTCATAGCTTTTTTACAGTTTGCACTTACCTCCTCCAAGTAATTGCAATGTAGTATCCTTGTATTTGTACTAGAGTGTACACCTGTTACAGGAGCTTGAAATCGTTGTTTCAGGTGCGATGGATACCAAATTGTTGGAGGCTTTGTATTGGAAAGGTGTTCCTGTTTTTGATATGGGCAGCCATATGAGCACAATAGATGTTGGTTGGGGCTCTCCAACATTTCATAAGATGGGGAGAGAAAAAGTAATTCTGATAGACTCCGTCCTCCCTTTTGGTTATGAGCTGTTGATGTGTGATACAGACATGGTTTGGTTGAAGGTACTTTTTCTTCATCTCTTATTTAATTGTTCCTTTGGTCTGAAGCCTGCTTTGATTTATCTGCATAAATTCAGTATTGTTTTCGTTCTTTTTTGTACCCTTTATTTATTTATTTTTTTCTAAAAGATTGAATTCAACTTATGAGTTTTTCACTCCATTGTGGGGAGGCTAGGGTCTGTTGTGAAGGGGGAATCATTGCTAGAACTCGATATTAATATAAAATGGAATTAATATGTTCTTTAGCTTCTATTCATTAAAAATATTATATTCTTTTGCTTGCCTGGGTTATAAATCTGTTGATTAGAAGTGCTGAGCAGCAAAAGCATTTATTATGTTTTTGTTCAAAAGCATATATTATGTTTTGGTTCTAACTAGATGAACTTGAGTTTATGGCAACACAGCTGTAATTAGTTCACTTACCTGGTGAACCTGTTGAGCTATGATTTCAATCTTTATTTTGTCTATTTTTTTTTTCTTCAGTATGATACCCTTTATATTTTCCCTTTCTGTCTTTTACTTCTTCTCGGTGTGTCTTCCTTTGCGCACTTTTTTCTTGTGCAATCAACTATATCTCATCAAGCACACTTCATTATCCGTATGTATCTGTTATAGGCAGTATCTTTAAGGTGTTATCATCCATACTTTTATTATATTTGGTTGACCAGTTCCTTCAGAAGATTACTACTGGTCAAATTTGTTTTGCATTATGTGATATTTTCTTGAAACAGAACCCACTTCCATATCTTGCTCGTTATCCTGGAGCAGATGTCTTAACTTCTAGCGATCAAGTTGTACCGACAGCTATTGATGACAGGCTAGACAATTGGAAACAAGGTGAAGTTTGTGTTAAATAAAGAGTCTGTTCATATATATTTTTGCTGTTTTAGTTTAGGGTTCATAATAACCCCATTTACCTCTATGCAAGCATGAGCTGTATTTACCTGTCATATGCAGGAGTTCTCTGTTGATAATGGGCATGCCAAACACTTTTTCACACATCATCTGCTGACATGAACATGTTTTCTCCATCAAATGACATCTTTTTGGATGCTTGGAAAGGGCCCCACTTCTTTTGACATATTAACATTTAACTAAAAACCTAGTTGGTCACTATAGATATCTTCAACACCATGCTGGATGGCTGGGAAAGAGGATTAATTTTAATGACGGATATAAGTATGAAACTAGTGGAGCATGTTTTTCCCATTATAGTCTGTTACATTTTTGCAAGTTTCTTCTCCAAGGTGCTTCGCATAAGTGTACAAAGACAACAAATGTATGTCTCAGTGTACAGTGTAATAAGTAATGTGAGGAAATTTTTTTGAAGTTCAGATTGTTACTGGGAACCTCTTAGGATGGCCTACTTGCACCCTTGCTTATTCTTTGAAGTTTAGTAGCAGAACTGCAGCTGCTCTCTCTCGCTACTTCTTTTCTTTTCTTTTTTTTTTTTTTTTTAAGTAAGTACAACAAGTCCCAGTCACTCTTTCATGTCATATGCTCCTGGGCAAATCATTACCTCAATTAGATTACTAACTTGGATTTTTTTTACCTTTCACTTTTTCAACTCCATGCTTTAATAAGCTCTATACTCACAATATTTTTTCTTCATCTTCAACAGTTACCGGAGCCTACAATATAGGAATATTCCACTGGCGGCCAACAGATTCTGCAAAAAAGTTGGCAAAGGAATGGAAAGATATGCTTTTAGCTGATGACAAAATATGGGATCAGAATGGGTTTAACGATCTTGTACATAGGCAGTTAGGACCACCTGTGGATGAGGACAGTGGACTTGTATATGCTTATGATGGAAATCTCAAGCTGGGAATCTTGCCAGCAAGTATATTTTGTAGTGGACATACTTATTTTGTCCAGGTAGGATCTTACAATCACTCTTTGTAGGATGAACATAGTCTCTGTTTGTTTTTTCTGTACATAAATGATAGAGCTTTATTCCTTTGCTAAATTTCTCTTAGGCAATTATTGCCGTCTTAAGCTTGGAAGAATCTTGATTGACCCATTTAATATAGTGGACTAAACTGTATATCAAGCATGTCCTAAGACCTAATCCCACAATGGCAGGCCATGTTTCAACAATTCAGATTAGAGCCATACGCAGTGCATACCACATTTCAGTATGCAGGTACCGAAGGAAAGCGCCACCGGCTGCGTGAAGCAATGGTTTTTTATGATCCACCAGAATACTATGATTCCCCAGGTGATTCTGTCTCACATGTTGCATGAGTCACCAATTTGTCTTATAGATGCATATGCTTATATAATTTCATAGTTCCTTGCTCTATAGACTTGAGTCTCTAAATGTGTTGCAGTTTGTTCTACATTTTTAGAGTGTTTGATTTTTTGATCTGCATCGCTTATTGATTGTCTTGTATCCATTGCATCTGCATCTAGGACCTAGCTAGGAAACACAAAAGGAAAAAAGGAGGCCCTTCATCTGTGCAGATTATCCTTGATTTATATTGCTACATTTTATTTATGTTGATATTTGTTGTTAAATTACCAGTTATCTCAAAATTTTAAGCTGATAAGAAATAATGAATTTATTATTTGAAAACTCCACCTCAGAAACTTCCCCTCAACAAATAAGGCCTAACACGTGAAATATTTAATTAAAATGAAGATAGAATTGTAGAGTGAGGGTTCGAACTCAAGACTTCTGCTCTGATATCATGTTAAATCATCAATTATTCTAAAAGTTTAAGTTAATAGGGAAAGGTAATTTATTCATTTAATTAATATTCTAACATTTGTATCATTAACATCTATAAGTAGGCCTTTTTCTTAAACATTAGTATGGATTTGGCTTAGGTGCTGTAAAAAGAAAAAAAAAAAAAAGAGAAAAAGAAAAGAATAAAAAAGAGCAAACGAAAATACCGAGGAGATCATCTCTTCACTATAAGGGTCCCTTTCTCCAATCTGTCATGATCACCTATGGAAAATGCACTCAAAATGTAATTAACCATATGCAGTTCAATGAGATTGTACGCATGTATCTAGTATGATTAGTCATTGTATTTTGAGCATCTGAATAATATTTGACCCTGGGTCTATCATGAGTTTGGGGAGGCCATCTTTCTCTCCCAAGGCAGAGTTGAGGAAGGGAAACCTCCCCAATTGCATTAATCATAACCAAAATCATATAGTCTAATTTGGAATTCTATAGAGTGATGATCCACATAATAATGAAAATGATTCTTAAGTTGATTGTTGTAGCGATCACTTCGTTAACTTTTTCCATCAGAAATATGCAACAGATGAGTCTGTTGCCGGTGTGCCAGTGGCTGGGTCTACCGCCGGTGAACCCATCGTCGAGCAGTCCCTCCGTGCTGCATCGTCGACCATTTCCGATGATCTCTCTCTTGGCTCTCCTCTCGGCCTTCACCCACTCCCGGAGCCGCCGTGCTCGGTGTTGGACACGCTTGTGGGCACAGAGCATTCCGATGAGCCTGTTGCCGGTGTGCCAGCGGCTGGGTCTATCGCTGAGCTATCTTTTGGGCCGGTGTTGGGCGTTACTCAACCTTTGTACAAGTTGCCCTTGGGGGTTGTCTCGGAGGTGTCTGCTGGCTCCCTGCCTTCGTGTGTTGGTGATTCAGCCCTTCCAGATGCTTTGCTGGTTTCTCCCGTGAAGATGGTGACTCTGCCCTTTCCTAATTCTCTCTTGACTCTTGGGCAAGGAGAAGATACTGGGCTTGTTCCTTTTGCTAACAGTTCCTGTTTGGAGGTGGATTTGTTCTCGGAGGCGGAGCCTACGCCGTGAGCCAGTCGCCCGGCAGCTAAGGCTAAGGGTTCTCATGCTGCCAGAAAGCGTTCTAGAGCTCGGATCCTACGGTTAGTGAAGGATTTTGGTCACTTTGTGGGGCTCTCGTGCGATGGTTATGAAGGGAAGATGACAGCTTTTTTTGAGGACATTCTAGCAAGCAACGAGAATAAGGCATCGGGTTCCAACTCGTCCGTGGGCAAAAAAGGTATGAGAGAACTCAATAGCTTGTTTAGCTCTATTAATTATGACGTGCACAGTGGTAGCGCGTCCCTTGGTAGGATCAAAGGGAGGGTTCAAAGTGGTTATAAATGAAGCCCGTTTTACTTTCGTGGAATGTTAGAGGGCTGAATGAGATTGATAAGCGGCTTAAAGTTAAAAATCTCTGTCGACAGTGGAAGGCGGATATTGTTTGCTTGCAAGAAACTAAATTGGAGGTTATTTCTAGAAGCATAGTGCAGAGTCTGTGGGGTTGTCATTTTGTGGATTGGTGTTATCTTGCTTCTAGAGGGGCTTCCGGTGGTATTTTGCTCATGTGGGATAGGAGGGTTGTTGTAAAAACAGAGATGTATGTGGGGGAGTATGTCGTTGCTTGCTCTTTCAAAAATATAGTTGATGGCTTTTCTTGGGCTTTTGCGGGGGTCTATGGCCCTAATTCTATCAGTAACAGAAGATCGCTTTGGGAGGAATTGGCTGGCCTTATTAGTTGGTGGGATGTGCCTTGGTGTCTTGGTGGGGATTTCAACGTCACCCGATTTCCTTTTGAAAGATCGGGGGAAGCTCGCTTTTGCCCTGCTATGATGGAGTTCTTCGACTTCATTTCTGAGATAGGCCTCATGGATCTTCCTCTTGCTGGGGGGTCGTCTACGTGGTCCAATAATTCCTCTTGGTCCCGCATTGATAGGTTTCTCGTTTCTCCGGATTGGGAAGCCAAGTATCTCGGTATCTCTCAGAAAAGGCTGCCTAGACTTTGCTCTGATAATTTCCCCATCCTCCTTGATTGCGGGGGCATCAAATGGGGGCCCAAACCTTTTAAATTTGAGAATATGTGGTTAAAGGCGACTGGGTTTGTGGATAAAGTTCGGCTTTGGTGGACGTCTTATCACTTTCAAGGCTCCCCTAGTTTCATTCTTACTCAAAAGTTAAAGGCTTTGAAGGCTGACTTAAAGAAATAAAACGAGCAGGAATTTGGTAATGTGGAGTTCAACAAAAAAGCCCTCTTCTCAAAATTGCACGCCCTTGATTGTTTGGAGGCTGAGAGAGGGTTATCTTCCGAGGAGAAGTTGAGGAAAAACTTAGTCATTAGCGAATTGGAAAATGTTGTGTTACAAGAGGAGATTAGTTGGAGACAAAAATCTAGAATCTTGTGGCTTAACGAAGGTGATAAATGCACTAAATTCTTTCATCGGGTTGCCAACTCTAACAAGCGGTTTAATTCCATAGAGTCTCTCTCTATTAACGGCTCTGTTTCGTCTGATCCACCGGTCATCAGGGAGTATGCTGCTCAGTTCTACGAGTCCTTATTTGAAGAGCAACACAGTTGGCGACCTAGATTGGACAACCTCGCCTTCGATTCCTTAGCGGAGGATGAGGCTTTTTCGCTTGAGCTTCCTTTTTTAGAGAAGGAGGTCTTTGAAGTGGTTAAAGGTATGAACAAAGACAAGGCCCCTGGTCCTGATGGTTTTTCCATGGCCTTCTTTCAAGTCTGTTGAGATGTGATTAAATCTGATATTATGCGGGTATTCCAAGACTTTCATACTCATAGTAAGTTTGTTAAAAGCCTGAATGCCACGTTTATAGCCCTCATTCCGAAGAAGCATGGGGCGTCTGATCTTAAGGACTTTCGGCCTATCAGTCTTGTGAGTGGAGTTTACAAGATCATTGCTAAAGTCTTGGCTAATAGATTGAGAAAGGTTGTGGAGAAGATTATCTCGAAATCCCAGAATGCCTTTATTAAAGATAGGCAGATCCTTGACTTTGTCCTTCTAGCGAATGAATGTCTGGACAGTCGTATCAGCTCGGGTGTTCCCGGTGTCATTTGCAAGTTGGATATTGAGAAGGCTTTCGATCATGTCAACTGGGAGTTTCTTTTGTATTTGTTGAGAAGGTGCGGTTTCGGGGTGAAATGGTGTTCTTGGATTGCACAATGTATCTCTACAGCGCGCTTCTCGGTCCTTGTTAACGGCACTCCGTCCGGCTTTTTCAGTAGCTCTCGTGGGTTGAGGCAGGGAGACCCTTTGTCTCCTCTTCTGTTTGTTATCGTCATGGAGGCCTTAAGCAGAATGCTCTCTTCTTCTATTGACAGGGGCTTTCTATCAGGTTTCCCTATGGGTTCTAGGCTTTCTGAGGAGTGTTTAGTAATCTCTCATTTGTTATTTGCGGATGATACCTTGGTCTTCTGCGAAGCCAACCCTGATCACCTTCGCTTTTTGCGTGTTGTTCTTTTATGTTTCGAAGCTGTCTCTGGGTTAAAGATCAACTTGGCAAAGTCAGTTTTGGTTCCTGTGGGTGATGTGGATAATGTGGATGAGCTGGGTGGCATTATGGAGTGCGGGGTTTCCTCTTTACCCCTGAAATACCTTGGTCTTCCCCTTGGTGCTTGCTTTAAGGCCAAGTCTATCTGGGACGGGGTTCTTGAGAAGATTGAGCAGCGTCTGGCCGGTTGGAAACGGTTGTATCTGTCTAAGGGTGGGAGAGTTACCCTTATTAAGAGCACTCTCTCCAATCTTCCTACTTATCTCTTGTCTCTCTTCCCCATTCCTGTCAGTGTGGCTAATCGCATCGAGAAGCTCCAACGTGATTTTCTTTGGGGTGGCATAGGCGATGAATTCAAATTTCATTTGGTCAGTTGGTCCAAGGTTTGCTCTCCTATTTCTAAGGGAGGGTTGGGGATTCGGAACTTGAGGGTTTTCAATAGAGCCCTGTTAGGGAAGTGGTTGTGGCGTTACGTGCATGAGAGAGAGGCTTGGTGGAGAAAAGCTATAGATGCTAAATTTGGTAGTTCTTGGGGTGGGTGGAGCTCTATTGTTTCTTCTGGGCCGCATGGAGTGGGGCTTTGGAAGAATATCAGGAAGGGCTGGAGTTCTTTTGTTAGCTTTACCAGATTCAAGTTGGGAGACGGGTCCAAGATCAGATTCTGGAATGATGTGTGGTGTGGTGAGTTGGCCCTCAAGGAAGCTTTTCCCGTCCTCCATGGCTTATCCGGAGATAGGGATGCCTGTGTTGCTGATCACATGGACTTCTCTAGTGGCTCCATTCAGTGGGATGTCAGCTTTCTACGAGCAGCGCATGACTGGGAGGTAGATGTCTTTGCTTCTTTCTACTCCTTATTGTACTCCTCTAGTAGGAGTAGGGTAGGAGCAGACATACTTTGGTGGGCTCCTTCTCTCAAAGGAAAATTTGATGTTCGTTCTTTCTACAAGGTCCTTGCTTGCAAGGATGCAGTCTCTTTCCCCTGGAAGAGTATTTGGCGAACTAAAGTTCCTTCGAAGGTGGCTATTTTTGCTTGGTCGGCAGCTTAAGGGAAAATTCTTACTTTGGACAATCTCAGAAAGCGACAAGTCTTTGTAGTAAATAGATGCTGCTTGTGCAAAAGGAATGGAGAGTCTGTGGACCATCTGCTCATTCATTGTGATATGGCTCAAGCCTTATGGATTGCCATCTTCAGTCGTTTTGGGTTGTCTTGGGTTATGCCCCTTCGGATGGTTGACTTATTCGCTTGTTGGTGGACGGGCGGGCGTTCTCGAAATGCAGTAGTTTGGAAGATGGTGTCATCTTGCCTTATGTGGTGCCTGTGGAGGGAGCGGAATGACAGAACGTTTGAGGATCAAGAAAGAACACTTGAAGAACTCAAGTCTTTCTTCTTTTTTACCCTCTTCTCTTGGACAGCTGCTTCTCTAGCTCCTTTAGCGAGAAGCTTTAATGATTTCTTTGTTCTTTTCTTTTCCCCTAATGATTCTTGACTCTTGTATACTTCCTATGTACCAAGGCTGCGCTTTGCGCTTTTAATAAAATTTCTACTTATCAAAAAAAAAAATATGCAACAGATAATACTAACTGACAAAAAAAGGCCAGTCCTTACTTATGGCCATACTATATATGTTGGTATTAAAACTTTTAGACTCATCAAAAAAAAAAATAGTCTCCAACTTTTAGTTTTTATAAATAAATAACTTAATTGCCTTAAGTTTCCTTGTTTGTTAGGTACTTAGCTTCATTAGACATCAATATCTTTGGCATCTTAGACCTAGAGATCAAACTTCAGAACATTTTCACTTATCCTGGGGACTTGATATAATAACTTGGTCAGCAGAAGTATGCTTTATTTATGTTTCCCTTAGCTTCATTCTTTTTAGGGTGCATTAGTTTAGTGCCAAGGACTGTTTTCTTACTCTTTTAATGTAGCCTTTTGGAGTTGTAAACATGCATTCAAACTTATTTCCATCCATTACTAGTTGTAGTCTTTATTATCTTTAGTTTGAACTTTTTTTCTTGCTTCTTCTGTTACTGGCTTATTTTGAACTTCAATTATAAATTATTCTAAATAATTACATGGTTACAACATGTTTTTTAAGGCCTATGTTGTCTCCATGTTTATTTGATGCCTCACTTTTATTTACTTTTGGCTTCATTTGGTGAGGATGAGACCCTAAAGAGTCTAAAATGTGGCAATTGTTCTATGATCTGTCCTTATCTTGTGATCCAATATTATGAGTTGAATGTAACGACCTAGGAAAAGCACTAGCCACATCTGCGTTATTAGCCTAAAATGACTAGTCAATTTGTAACTTCTATAAATTCACTTATAAAGCTCATTTTTCACATAGTAAGTAAAACAATGTGGAACTTAGCACCCATGAGTGTCCTTATAAATTATTCACTCTATGTAGGCTACTTCTCTTTCTAACGTAGGATTGAGGTGTTACGATCTCCCCCTCTCCCCCCAAAACTCTTGACGTCCTCGTCAAAGTCATGTCACGCAGTGATCTAGTACCACATGGTGTTACTAGGCGACTCTAATACCATTTGTAATAACCTAAAGAAAGCGCTAGTCACATTTGCCTTATCATCCCAAAAAGATTAATCAATTTGGAGTTTTTTAGAATTACTTATAAATCATAGTTCCAGCTAGTAAGTAAGCAATATGGGCTTAGCACCCATAAGTATTTTTATAAACCACCAATTCTATGTAGACTACTCATATTCCTAATGTGGGATTGAGGTGTTACAACTATGCAAGATTGTCTTGGCAATTTTCTTTTCATTTTCGTAGGAACACATATTTTCATTTTTTTTTTAAATTTTTTATTTCTCTCATCCTAAACCAAAAAGAGCTTGTTTCCGTTAGATAATACATTGCCTCGTCAGCAACCAAGTTTGCACCAAATTGATGACTGGAAAAGCACATTTGAATATATGGACACATTCTCTATAGGCTATAGCATTAACTAATAGTTAATTAAGTGATGCATGCATCATTTATCTTGGGTGAATCCCACATTATTGCTGCAGTTTAACTTCTTTGTGGAAATCATGCAGGCGGTTTCTTATCGTTTAAGCCATCTCTTCCAAAGAACTTGTTACTAGATGGGGAACATAATGTTGAATCACACTTTGCTCTTGTTAATTACCAAGTATGTATATATGTATTAACCTAATCCAACCAACACCTTCCATTTGTTTGGATATTTCCATATTGCGTCTCATGAATTACTTTATAAATGATTCTTTCAGATGAAACAAATAAGGACTGCACTTGCTATTGCTTTATTGTTGAATCGTACACTGGTGAGACCAACTAAACCTTTGAGAACTATGTTTCTATGTTTTATGGTAGTTTTTACTAGTCTGATAGACTTCATGCATCGGTGTACTTGTAAGTTTATATTATGCTAATAGACTGACTTATTAGTTTTTCACCATCTTATTGTAAGGTGCAATTAAATTGATAGTTTGATAAATATTAAATCACTAGGTGTCCAAAAAGCATAAACTTATAGGAAATGATGAATTTAATCTTTTATTGTTAATATTTTAACACTTCCCCTCGCGTGTAGGGCTAGACAACGCGTAAAATATTTAATTGAAATGAAGGTAAAGTTTGAAGTCAGGGTTCGAGCTCCATATCACTGCCATGATATTGTGTCAAAATTAGGGTTTGCACTAAAAGAGAGTTTCAGAATATTTGTAGACCTCACATAATTTTATGATATATATTAGGGAAAATACAACAAATGATAGAAATACCCTTTTTCATCTTTATTACAATACTATCCTTTCTGATAATACAAAATCCAAATTGCACTTAACAAGTTACTGGATCCACATTCTAGGTTGCATTGTTTCACTTCTATGTTGCATTGCTTGCATTATTCTTTTAGAAGAGCGTAGTAGACTGATGCAAAGCATGTTGAAGAGGAGTTTATGAACACTCAAGCGTCCAAAGAGGAACACAAGCTAAACTCCCATAAGTTAGCTTGTTTGATCAATCTTGGTTCAACAGAAGACAGTTTTCATGCCCTTATTATGGAGCGTTGAGATTGTTTAGGATTGCTTGATTTGGAAAGCAATTCACTGGAACACTAGTGAAAATATGTTGCCAATGATTGAGATAACTTGAGTATTATAAGGATGAGAGGAGTCCAATAATAATGTGGGCTCAGGCAGTGATGAAACTATGTTTCCCTATGATTTACTGTAGCAATGTGACCCTATATATAGGTTAATGGTGGAAAAAGATTCATTTGTGTGCATGTCTCAGGAAATTGACATAGAGAGATTATAGAACATAGGTAACCCAGTATGACAATTTTCTATATTACCCCTACCTTGGCAATTTCTATATTACCCCTACCTTTTATTAAAACAGGTAGTATCAGATATATGTTATTATATATTACACCTTTGGGTTGGCTGGGATTCTGGGTTGTGGGGTTGTGTCCCTGTCTTTGAAGTATCTTGGTCTTCCGTTGGGGGCTTCTTATAAGGCCAAGCATATATTGGACTGTGTTATTTTGAAGATAGAACGTCAATTGGTTGGTTGGAAAATGTTGTATTTGTCTAAGGGTGGTAGGATTACCCTTATCAAGAGTACCCTATCCAACTTACTTATGTACTTCATGTCCCTCTTTCTTCTTCTTACAAGTGTTGGAAACTGTATTAAGAAGCTCTAACGTGATTTCTTATGGGTGGATTAGGTGACGAGTTCAAATATCACCTGATGAGTTGACCAAAGGTTTGTATGCTGGGAGGGTTGGGGATTAGGAACTTGTTGAGGTTCAATCATGCTTTCTTTGGTAAATGGTTTTGGCGCTATGGGCTTGAGAGAGGGGCTTGGTGTAGAGTGGTGGTGGACTCTAAATATTGAAGCTCTTGTGGAGGGTGGTGTTCTAGTGATCTTGTTGGGGCGTATGAGGTGGGTTTATGGAAGAATATTATGATGGGTTGGGAGAAGTTTTGTAGTCATACAAGATTTGAGATTGGAGATGGTTCCAAAGTTAGATTTTGGCATGATCTTTGGTGTGGGGATATGGCCCTTAAGGATGCATTGACTTTTTTTTTTTTTGGTATTGCTTACACAAAGGATGTTTCTGTTGCGGTTCATGTGAAATTTTCGAGAGGTGCTATTTAGTGGAACGTGAGCTTTGCTAGAACGGCTCATGATTGAGATGTTGATATCTTTGCTTCGTTCTTCAAGATGTTGTATTTAACAACATGAGATGGGAATGGAAAACAAGCTGTGTTGGATCCATCCAAAAGAGGGTTATATGGTGTTAAATCCTTCTACAATGTCATGAGTTGTCAGGATGACTTCCGTTTCCCTTTGGATAGTGTTTAGTGGACTAAGGTTCCGTTGAGGGTGGCCCATTTTGTGTGGTCGACGGCCCTAGGAAAGATTCTTAACAAGGACAATCTTCGGAAGCGGCACGTCATTGTAGTTGATAGGTGTTGTATGTTCAAAAGAGATGAGAAGTCCGTGGACCATCTTCTTTTTCATTGTGAGGTTGTTTGTGCCATTTGAAATGTTTTCCTCAATCGATTTAGGTTCTCTTGGGTTATGCCTGGACGAGTAATTGATTTGTACGCTTGTTGGTGAACTATTGGTAGCACTCAGAGTGCTTCTGTGTGGAAGATGGTGCCTTTGTGCCTTCTGTAGTGTCTATGGAAGAAAAAAAAATATAGAAGTTTTGAGGACTGCGAGGGGACTTTGGAGGAGATTAAGTCTTTCTTTTTCAACCCATTGTATCTTTAGATAACTGCTTATATTTTTTTTGTGATGATTAGTTTCCATGATTTTCTTGTTGATTTCTCTTGTGTACTTTATGTGTATATTGTCTTACACTTTTCATGATATTTCGATTATTTATTAAAAAAAAAAAAAAAAATCTGTCCTCATTTAAATGTTTTACTTCTCTATTTGGAAAATCTCAAAATACATGTCCACCTTCTAAAAGTAGAAATTCTTGTTTCTTCAATTTTCTATACTACCCCTACCTTTTATTAAAACTCAAACAAGAGTCTTATCAAACGTTGGTGCTACCTTTAATATAAAACAAATGAGATTTTAGAAAGATTGCTACATCTTTATCTTCCAAGAAATATAAAGCGGGACAGAGGGTGTATATGTACTTATCCAAAAAGAAATGTCTGTTGTATATGCATGTGATCCTACACACACACTGACGCAGGACGAGGAGGGATTTCCAAGAAAATAGATAAAGAACACAGAAAATAAAGATAAATCTTGCGTTAATTCAAAGTCTCACAAAAATAACAAATAGAAGGAGTTGAACTAGAGTCTCACTGGCCATTGACAGAGTCTCATCACCAAAAGAGAAGAGAAATCATATCTCAAAGAAAACATCTGTTTCTTTGGGAAAATCCTTTTCCGTGTTGCGTCAAATTGGTATCAAAGCCAAGTTTATTTAGGTTATCAGTTTTATTTTATATTTTAAGTTATTTTGTAATTTAATAATGGGTTTGGCCAAAAGTTAGTCAATTTAGGGTTAGGGTTTTTGTTAGTTTAAGTGTTCTTTGTAACAGTTTAAAAATCAGTGAAAAATTATATTTTTTGAGTGAGATACTATTGTATGAGATGAGACTTCTCTTTGTGAGGTGCAGCTCCTCTTTCTTTTGGTGGTGAGACTCTACCAAATTCTATTATTAACCGGTGAGACTCTGTTCAACATGGAATCCATCTTTATTTTCTTTTTTTTGGGAAAATCCTTCTCTGTGCCGCGTCACACACATATAGATATTAGAAGTGTCTATGCTGGGCAAAATCATGTGGCTGACACAAAATTGTTGAGTTGATTGAATTTACAAGATTCAAAGTAGATGTTATGATCACTTGCACTGAATTTGGTTTACTTTTTAATTGTGGAACTGAAACCAAAAATGACAAAGGAATCTGAAATGTGGGTGGTCAGCCAGCTCACTTAAGTGAGAAATATTATTGATGAATTACCCGGCTGACTGCTCTGTTGATCATAAAACTAAGGAGATGTGTCTATTTGGTTGAGTTTATAGTACATAAATATCAAATTTGTTAAAATTAAAACTTGCATTTTCTGGTAATTTTGAAGTTTACATTTTGATCTCTTTTTTTGTGCATTTATTGTGTGATTTTTAGGTCATGCCTCCACTATGGTGCAGGTTGGATAGGCTGTGGTTTGCACACCCTGGAGTTTTGCAAGGGTCTGTGACTAGACAACCCTTTCTTTGCCCTTTGGACCATGTATTTGAGGTACTTATGTTATCTTGTTGCTTCTGATTACAATTGTGAATCTATTGGAAGATTCCATTGGCATTGTTTGGTATTGAAGGACCTTGCTGTTGTAAAATCAACTAGATTTTGCATGCACGCCATGAATTAAAAACCTATGGAAGTAATGGCTTTTTCGATAAGAGTTTCTGTTTGTAAAAATAATCACCGAATGGTATTTTATTAGACATTAGTAGTGATTATGTTTTGGTATTTCATTTGACATAAGGGTGATAAATATTGCTAGCATATCTAAAAAAAAGGCTTCTTGTGGAGTTTCAGATGAATTAGTCTAGGGGTTTGCTACTTGCCACTGCATGGGAATTTCGAAGTACATCTTTTACCATAATTTTAGTCGTGTCGCTTGGTTTGAGTTGAAACTACAATGTCTTTCTTAATTGTGATGCCTTCATTATCAATTAAGCATCCTGGTGTTAGACTTCTTTCAAGTGTCTTTGGATATAGAGTTACTACAAGAAAAGTTTTATAATGGGGAAAGGATATGATCCAAACATTTTCATTGTACCAAGAATGTGGTAATAGTGTAGAAAATCAAGCTGCGATGTATCCTAATTTCATGATTTTTTTTTTTTCATATATAAGGCCTGTTTTTTTGTCTATCCTAGTAGTAGATAGTGGAAGAGGAGACTAATCACTTGGAAAGAAGGATGACTCTTAAAAGTGTCAATGTTTTTATTTATTTTTTATTTTTTTATTTTTATAAGTAATCGAAATATCATTAAAAAGTGAAAAAGCGCAACCCTGATACAGAGTAAGTATACAAGAGAAACACCTAGTTAAAAAGATAAATAGATTAAAAAAATCATGAAAACTAAGCAAATTAGGATAGAAAAATGCAACTATCCAAAAGTAAAGAGTATTGAAGAAGAAAGACTTTAAGCTCCTCAATTGTCCTCTCGCGGTCATCGAAGCTTCTATAATTTCGTTCTGTCCAAAGACAATAAGCATGAAGGCACTACTTTCCACACAGCTGCACTCTAAGGCTACCATATAACCATCTTCAACAAGCAAACAAGTCTACTATTTGTGTAGGCATAACCCTAGACAATCCAACACTATTGAAGGTGGCACCCCATAGGGCACAAGTAACCTCACAATGAATAAGAAGATGATCCACAGACTCTTTTACTCCTTTACTCATACAACACCAATTAACCACAATGACATGTCACTTTTTAAGGTTATCCATGATAAGGATTTTCCCTCGAGTGGCCAACCAAGCAAAGAAAGTCTCTCTCAAACGAACCTTAATTCACCAAATACTCCATTGTGAGGGACAAGGACGTAGTAGAAAAACCTAACGTCAAACAACCCTATTTCGGAGGGGGCCAATAAAGCCGCTCTTAAAGGGTTAATGTTATGTTGTAGGTTTACCTTAGATGAGCTTATGAGTAGTTCATGTCTTTATCTTCTTTAAAATTGTCATTTGGCTAGAAATTGAAAAGTTGTAGAGAAATATTAGTTGTGGGAAATATGAAAAGTTGGAATGCATTATAGTTGAAGTGAAGAAAGGGTTTTTGGATCAAATTCAGGAATCTAACAAATCCACTCTTTATTATAGAATGAATATGTTATTTACTTGCAAATCTCCTACAGATTGTTTAAATCGAAGAATGGAATATTAAGGGATCTCAATGTCCATGACAACTATGTTGTATTTTCTGTCTGCTGTCTGATGCGAAGGAATATGCACTGCCTGCAGGTAAATATCATGTTGAAAGAACTGCCACTGGAGGAATTTGGCCCTGGGATCAACATCAGGGAGTACTCTTTTCTTGAAAATCCATCAGTGCCGAAAGAGGTAAAATGAGTATTTTTATTTCAATGGTCAAGTTACTTTCCTAGACCTGTCACTTAGTGGGGAACATCTTCTCTTTGCTGCTTGTTACAGGTGAAAGAGTCATGGCTTGATGTTCAGCTTTGTCAAGAAGGAACCCATGATTGTCATGCATCTAATGATACCAGTACACCAGGCATACTCAGATTTCCAAAGCGCAGCAATGAAGAAACGGTATTGCAGATTCTTATACAAGCTTAATATGTAGTATCTTATTAAATAAATTGAAACCAAACCCAAACGCTTTTATGATTAATCATACATAACTTCTGTGCTAGACTAAACATCGTGATGCTGTTGGTATGCTATATTTATTTTCTTAGTAAGGGTTTATATTTATAGTGACTTGGTCATGCTAAACTAAAAAAACAATGGTAAATGGAATTTCTAGGTCACTCAATAATACTTTTAAAAACATTTCCTGTTTTTGAGTATTTCTGAGTCATTTAGTAGTGCATATTCTATATCTATTTGTTTGCAATTCATTGAGCAGTAGCTCAAATGACACTTTGTCTCTCCCCCCCTTAAGAAGGGGTAAAAGGTAAGGTTGTAGGCACAAGAACCGTTAGGTACATGTGTAATTTATCAATAATATATATTATATTCAGTTTTCTGAAAAACCTCCATGACTTAAGTTCTAGATTCTTAGATAAGTAAGATTAGAGTGGTGCTGTGTGCTCTTGAAACACTTTGTATCTTTTGCAGTGTCTCATCTCCCCATAGAACTTACTGAACATGTCAAATTTTAATTGTATTATACAGTTCAAGGCAATATTCTCCACATTCAAGGATGTCAAAGTCATCCAGTTCTCTTCAATGCAAGATGCTTTCCTAGGATTCAATGACATGGTAAGTTTTTTTTTCCCCCTCTTGTAATCTCTTTAATATCAAAGGTGGTATTAAAAGAATCACTTGTTATAATGTGCTGACAAAGTGTTAATCTTTATGTTCAGACAATGGAACAGAGATTCAAGAATCGCGTGAAGCGGTATGTTGGTATATGGTGTTGTGTGGGTAATCACACTCCCGGACACATATATTACGATATGTATTGGGATGAGAAACCTGGTTGGAAACCGATACCGCCTCAAACTCCAGAGGATGATCACCCACCTTTGTGATGCCCAACTTTAGGCTTATGTTGGTCAAAATACCACAAGAGCAATGGAGAAATATAAGAAAAAACATCCAGAGCTGGTTTAGTTCCTAACTAGCTGTAGCTAAGGAGGCTGTATACATTTGTAGAATGGAAGAGGTTGTATCCAAATCTAGTTTATTTATAGAGATGGACATTTATATTGCGTAACAATATAATTCATTTTTTATTTGTATGATATTTTCCATGGTGAAAAAATAAACGGAAGGTAATGGTTTGAAGGGGAGAGTGATGCTTCATTTGCTTTTTCACGTCAACATTATGGCCAGACTGCTTTTGATTAATTAGTATTTTTTTTTCTAATTTGATTAATTAGTATTATGTTCGAGAATGTCATTCTCTTCAATTCTATTGTTTGGTTGTGTCCGCCAAAGTAGGGCATGCGGGAAAAATTACAGCCCCAACTTCAATCTTCTTTTCTGTTCTTTTTTTTTTTTTTTTAAAAAAAATATATATATATAGCAGTTAATCCTATTTCAATCACACAAATTTGGAGGGCTCTTGTGGACCAAATGGAATTGTTATCATGTGCATTTGGATATTGGATAGTAGTTAAAAGTCCATAGAAGCGCAACCTCCAGCGAGCCTTCGAGCGCCGCGCGGGGGGGGTGGGGAATATCACACTTTGGGCTGCTTGAGGCACTCGGGCCTCAATCTCCCCTCTCTCATTTCTTGCCCAAATTCTGTGAAATTGGGGCAATGAGTTTTAGGGGATTTCAATCTCGTTTTTATTCCTGTTTCGAAATACATTTT
>FXXK01000871.1:126213-272307 GCA_900184695.1 Betula pendula
CAGCTGTGACAGTGACACTTACAGATAAGAAGAGATTCATCCCGGTCAACAATGACTGGGGACAATTTGCAACACAGTCAATTGATGGCTTCCCCTCATACACAATAACTCTGTCTGCCAGATAAGTAGCCATTATAAAATCATGCTCAACCACAAAAGCAGTTTTCTTCGCATGAAGGATAAACCTCTTGATGACTTTTGAAGCAACTATTCGCTGCTCAGAATCAAGATATGCACTTGGTTCATCTATCAGATAAATGTCTGCAGGCTGCTTAAGTAAAGCCGTACATTAGAATCCCTTGAAATAATCACAAGAAACATAATTTTGACAGTTATCATGAAGCAACAGGGTAAAATAAAAAGAATGCACAGCAAGATATAAACTCTATTCATTGTACAGGTAAATTACCATTAGCATTAAAAAAGGGAAAAAAAAGAAAAAACAGCTGTATACATGCTTTATTGTGCAAGTGTACGGGGGAAACTGTAGAGTGCACAAGAGAGAGAATGAACAATGTACAAACGAAAAAACAGCTTTAAGAATTAAGAACAAAGCCTGCAGCCTCAAAAAATGTATACAAAGTCTCACAGAAATCGGAATATGACCCAGTTAAAAATCGCTACACAATAAAACTGAGAGAAATCAAGACATACAGGTATCTACAATAAAATATTGTCCTGAGTCTTTTCTTTCACCCAAATAGACGACATAATGACCCATGGGGCACCGAGCCTTACAACTTAGCATCCATTAGTCATGAAGGAATCAAGCTTGATCTACAAGATTTTCTCAAGAACTGATACCAAACAATCTAGAGGGTGCAGTATGTCATTAACAAGTTCTATAACTAATTTTACAAACCAGAAATCTGCTAGGTATGGACCAATCTCTTGCAATCAAGTTATTGATAAGAGCAGGATCATCTGGTCAACCACAATCCTAGCAGATGAGACAAAGTGAGAGGCAATTAATACTTCTGAATCCAAGACATTAATACTTCTTTTTTACCCTTTTCTCTTGGACAACTGCTTATCTAGCTCCTTTAGCGATAAGCTTTAATGACTTCCTTGTTCTTTTCTCTTCCCCTAATGAGTCTTGACTCTTGTATACTTCCTGTGTACCAGGGCTTCTTGCGCTTTGCGCTTTTAATAAAATTTAAAAAAGTATAGCCCCAACCCATTCTAACTCAAAAGCCTTTTAACACGGGGAGGCAGTCACTTTGGCTCTAAATTTATCTAATAGTCTCCTAAAAATTCCACATCACTTCCTAAGTTTTCTGTGCAAGGCAAACCTGAACAGAAAACCATTCATCATTGCAGTAAGACGATGACATATCCTAGCATCCCCATACAGCACTAATCTGAATAAATCAATAAGCCATTAAAATAACAAGAGAGAAACCAAGCAGGCCTAGGAAGAAAGGAAAATATCACTACACCAATAACAGCTCAGAACTTCACTCTCTCAACTACCCACCAAGCTTTATACAGAACCTAAAGACAGGCATATCCACTATTAGTAAGGAGGAATCAGTGTCACCAGCAACCTTGAAGGCTAAGGAGAACCCATCAAGAAATATAAAAATAAAAATAAAAAATTAAACAAACAAACAAACAAAAAAAAACATGTACAAATAGCCATTTGCATCAAAGGACTTATTTAACCTGATATAGATCCTTTGTAAAAGGATTAACCTTTTCATTTGCTTGACCCTCCCACAGAAAATCCCTTGTTAACACCATAAATCTACTCAAGAAAAATAATTATAATACCAACATTATGCTAAATATACATTGCATTCTTCAAAATGAACAATTTACCAGCAATATGCTGAGGGGACAATATTAGCCCATCAACAAAAGAAAAATACTTGGTTGTATACATTTTACCATAATCAATAGAAAGTCAACAACAAAAAATGATTACCTTCCCAAGGCATAGACATAATGCAACTCTTTGTAACTCTCCACCAGAAAGATTCACAACTTCTTGATCCATTAATTGTTCAATAAGAAGAGGCTTCATCACATCTGACACAAACTGAGGATGCATGTATGAATCGCGTATTTTTTGATGTAGCAAGTGCCTGACAGTGGACTGAAATTTCGGACTGATCTTCTGGGGCTTGTAAGAAACATTAAACTCGGGTATTTCCACCTCAGAATCTTCTACAGTATCAGGTTTCAGTAAACCAGCCTGCAGATTTGCCAATAGGACAATTCATCTTCTTAAGTAGTAGGTGATCTGTAATAACTTAAACAGCTAAAGATGACAAAGAACACGAAATTGATGAAAAAAAAATATATATATATACCAGCATACGGATAAATGTTGTTTTCCCTGTCCCATTCTCACCCAGCATCACAACAATCTGAGAATCAGTAAATTCACCCTCAATCACACGAAGTCTGAAATTTCCTTGAGTTTTGGTCATAGTTGGGTATCTGTATCGCGCATACGTCTCAATTTCCTCGGCGCTTTCCTGTGGAGTCTCAGCAACCTAGAGAAGGCAATAAAGTAAATGAAAGAGTCCAGCTAAACTTGAAGGGAACCATATTGCCAAAACTAACAGGTTACCTTAAAGGTAAGAGATTCATCCCGGAACCTTAAATTTTCTGTTGGAACGAATCCTGACAAGAAGATATTGATTCCTTCTCTGACTGAGAAGGGAAGAGTTACAACTCCATATGCTCCCGGTTTCCCATATAAACAGCAAATGAAGTCCGATAAGTAATCCAGGACACTAAGATCATGCTCCACAACAATTACATAGCTGAAAAACATAGTTTAAATAGTATGATTATAATTCTTAAAATCCCTGAATACAAACAATAAAATTTTCAAGATTAAGAACAATAAAAGACTTGAGAAACTAAAACCTATTAGGCCTGAGCAAAGATCGGATAACTTGAGCAGCTTTTAGCCTCTGTTTCACATCAAGATAGCTTGAAGGTTCATCAAACATATATATCTCAGCATTCTGTACCGCAACGACTGCAATGGCAAATCTTTGAAGCTCTCCTCCAGATAAATCCCCCACATTACGATCTATAACCTGGTTAAGCTCAAGATCAGCGCAAAGTTCTGACTTCACGTCTCTCTCATCCTTTTGGTCCAGCACCTGCCCTACATTGCCTTGAACTGCTTTTGGAATGTGATCGACATACTGGGGCTTTATAATAGCCTAATGAAAAGAAATTATGCATTCTCTTAGCAGAGTGAAAATGGTTAAACAAAGGTATCTGATAGCCAACCAAAAGAAAACCCACAGAACGATCAAAATCAATCCACAAATGCACAACATTTTAAAATTTAGAAGTAACATCTAACCAGTTAAAACTTGTTCATTATCACTATTTTCATCAATTAAAAATAAAGTGTTTGCAGCTTTATGAAGTCCAAGGGTTTGGTGCCAGCAAGCGAGCAGATACAAAATTAACCAGAATGATGCAACCATTAAATTCGACAAACCAAATTGCCTTCCCTGTCTCAATAAGCCATTAAATCACAAATTATTATGAGGAGACGTTGAATTTTTAATAAGGTGTGATTTAAGCCCCAAATGATTTCTTTGCAGCATGGAGACCCCAGTACAACTCAGCATCCACCCTATGGTTCACTGTGAGCTGATAAACTGTTGCATGATTTCTTTTTTCTTTTTCTTTTTCTTTTTTTTTTTTTTTTTGGGGGGGGGGAGTGCATTATAGACTGTTATATCAAAAAAATACTTTTGAGGACCAAGAAAGGACCTTAGAGGAGCTGAAGTCTTTTTTCATTTTTTTTTTCTCTTTTCTTGGACAGCTGCTTATTTAGCTCCCTTAGTTATTAGTTTTAATGACTTTCTTGTTCTTTTCTGTACTCCTACTTAGGCCTATACTTCCTATGTACTAGGTTGCGCTTTGCGCTTTTAATGAGAATTTGCTTACTTATCAAAAAGAAAAAGGTAAAGTATTAACTGTGTCTATGTCAGTGCTTGTGTCCTAAAATTTGTGCACAGCCAGTCCCAAGCATACTTAAGTCACTTTATATGAATGTGTCCTTTACAAATATGAGAGTACATGTGGCCAACCGATTAGTTGACGAGGATCCACAGCTGACTCCAATTTAATTAGGGGCTCTGACAGATCCAATGGTAACTGACCTCACATAAATATGGATCAATCCAAGAAGACAAATAAAACAACCAGGCTAATAATAAATATGGGAGCAGAAAGCTACAGCTTAGCATTGTCAACAACTAATTAAATAGTGATAGAAACGTAACTGTTTTCCTCATTCACTAAGGCAGGTCATACACGTAAAAGAACATGTCTAAATCAAAAAGTCAAAGAGCCACACCTTCAAATTATCTTCAAGAATACGAGTAAAATAATTCTGCAGCTCAGATCCTCGGAAGTATGTCAAGATTTCCTGCCAATCTGGAGGATTCTGAAAAGGAAAAAGAAAAAGTTCAAATATAGTAAGCAATGTAAATGCATCAAGGAGCAAGGAAGGAAATAATACTTAAGAATATTACATTGAAACGACCCAGGTTTGGTTTCAGTTTTCCGGCCAAAACTTTGAGGGCGGTAGACTTCCCAATGCCATTAGTTCCAACCAAGCCAAGAACTTGCCCAGGTCTTGGGACTGGTAACCTGTTAATGTAACTTCCAGCTCTCTCAAACTACACGAAAAAAATATCCACCATTTTCCAAGAAAGCAGTGGAAAACTAACCTGTGCAATTTAAAAGTGTTGGGACCATAACGATGTGTTGTATCTTTGTCCAGATCTTTTGGCAAGTTGATGATCTGAATAGCTTCAAATGGGCATTTCTGCATCAGCAGATCACTTAGTCATATCAATAAGTTCCATTAAACACAATGGAACTTGAGCACAAACACTAAAAGGATTCCAACCATATTTACATACCTTAACACATATACCACATCCAATACACAATTCCTCAGAGATGAAAGCAATCTTAGATGCCGGGGTAACCTCAATACAGAGTTTACCTGCAGATATACCGAAAAGTAAGAACACTAATATATCTACCACGAAGACATGAATATATACGCCAAACTCCATGTTGAAGGTAGAATAACACCTAACGAAGCTTATTAGAAAGTAAAAGAACAAAGACAGATTTCACTGACACTAACAAGGAAAACGCAAACACAAAAAACCTGAAGCTCATTCTGCTAACCATTATCACATTAAGATCAGAAGCCCCTTATTCTTGACCATATCATGTACTGCAAATCCAAAACTCACAATTCTAAACCTCTTTATCCACTGAACTACAGTAATCTTAATCCCAACTAATTGAGGGAAGTTAATGAACTTTTATGTACTACTTAAGGCTGGTACATGTATCAGTTCTTGCCACTCTATCCTACACAAGGCCATACTCTCATCACCTATCTCTTTATCCTATCGTTCTTTGCTACTTCTACCCATGTCATTCTAGGCCTTCCTCTGCCCTTTTTAACTCATTCAACTTGATCATCTCTCTTCCTCATCAGTGCAATCATTGAACTTGACATCCTCATTATCAAAAAAATTATCAACATATTTGTTCTTTAATAGTCCAACATTCTCCATCACAAACATAGATTATCCATGAATTCAGTATCCACCTCTACAGGAGGCAAATAGTTTTATTTGTTGGAACCCTCTGATTTACATCTCCGTATCAGCTAACCTTTCAAACCTTAGATTTAAGACTTCACATGTTGACATTACTAAGTTCCCTGAGTGCAAGTGATTCCATTCTTCCTCTCTGAAAGCTGAAAGTAGCAGGTTTTGATGGATTTTATTTATACTTCAATCCACTGCATTTTCAGAATTATCCTATAGACCTGGTCCCAAGTTCTTTTATTCACCTAGTTGTCCTGGCCTAGTTCAAAGAAGTAAAGAAAAACCAAGTTATATATATATATATATTATAGAGAGAGAGAGAGAGAGAGAGAGAGAGAGATGGTATTTAATCCATGGGGGCCCACTTGGGGACCTTGCATGATCAATTTGGATTGAGACTAGTCTTATTTTTATGTTTTACTAATTTGATGTGCTACTGGTTTGGTAGCAATATGTTGAGGTCCACGGTTCTAGTTAATGCTTTAATTCTAGAACTGTTCCATAAAAACGTTTTTCCATTTTAAATGATTCTTGTTTACAAATTCTTGTTCAGATACTCCTGTTTGTGATAAATTTTTCAAGATAAAATAAAGGAAAATTAAAACATAAATATTCTGATATATATAGACACACTTGGTACGCCTCTGAAACTACGATAAGCACAATCAAGTATTTGCTTAAAAACGACTTCTTTGCATACATTTAACCGATCTACTACGAGTTTAAGATGATTAACAGGAATACAAGTATAGATATCCGCACAACTAGGGAAGTTCTATATAAAAATAAGTGTAAGAAACGGCCCATCTCTTAAGCCTTGAGTACAAGCAGACAAGAAGCACACTTAACGCCAAGTCAAACAACAGAAACCCAAGCTGGCTGCTTCAACCTATATAAACAATCCAAGCAATGTTAATATGTATAACTCATGGATCCTGCATTCGCTTTTGGCTTCATGTTTTGTGCGGAGAAGCGGCTCTCAAGGCTTCATTTCCAGACCTCTATTTGATAGCTCAAGATAAAGAGGCCTTGGTGTCAGATTACTTGGATTCCTCTACCATTTCTGTCCATTGGAATCCAATGTTTACAAAGGCAGTTCAGGGTTGGGAGTTGGAATCTCTAAACTTTCTCCTTAATATGTTATACTCCTTGAGAGTTCATTCGGGGGAAGCAGATCGAATGTTGTAGATCTCAGCTAGTAATCATGGCTTTGAAGTGAATAACTATTATGGGCTCGTTTGGCAACACTTTCTAGGACAGCTTTTTGCTTTTTAGCAAAAGAGCAAAAGCATTAACAAACAATTCAAAACACTCACAAACTATTTTTACATTTATGTCACATCACAACCAAAAAGCAAAAGACACCTTTTAAAAAGTTTTAATAAACGAACCCTATAAATCTTTATATGTTGGAGAGCCTTGTAAGGCTCTGTCCTGCATAGCTTTTTTCACTAAGATGGCAGCTTTTGATAGAATCCTCACGGTTGACAATCTTAGAAGACGGGTTTTTCTCTTGTCAATTGGTCTTGCCCATGCAAAAAGAATGATAATCACCTCCTCATCCATTGTGAGTACACCAGTGACCGTTCTCAACTTATTCAGTGTCTTGTAGGCTATAATCCTAGAGCTGCTGCATTGTTGGAAGTCTCAAGGGTGGAGAGATTCCAAAGAGACTATCTGGAAATTTATTCCAACATTTTTAATGTGGACTATCTAGAGAGAAAGGAATCAATGCCTCTTTGAGGACTGCAAGACTCCTGTCCTTTGTTTAAAATCCTCTTATTTTAGATCACTTAGATGGGACTGTAGTCTATGTTCCGTCGTTCTCGTCTTCGAGTCTTTCAGATCTTATAAAATTTTCTGATTTTAGACGCCTCTAATGTGATTGTCTCTCTTGTATACTCTTCCTACATTCATGTTTGAGGGCTTTGCCATTTTCTTTCAATAAATTATTATTCATATAATATATATATATTATATATATAATATATATATATTTAACTCATGGATCACCTACAAAAGACACACTACAATCCATTGTAAAGAATCAATCTCCAAAACTAAAATTCTCACTCCCAACAGAACAGGAGCAGCTTCTGTACCAAAAACTCTATTTTTCTTTCATCATCCGTACATTTTGCTCTCTGGTTGAAGTTTAATTTCGTTTAAAAACTTGGGTTGCAAAAATCTTCCATTTTCAGAAGAAAAGTAAAACCTTTGTTCACAGGTGACAAAGAACGCATCCCAACAACTAATTAATTAATTCATAAACCCTCATCTTAACTAAATTCATAATCAAGCAGGATCAATCCAATAGCGATTGAAAAAAAAAAAAACCCCAGAAAAAAAGATTCAAAACTCAGAGAGAGAGAGAGAGAGAGAGAGAGAAAGCGTACGGTTGACAACAGGGCAGCTCTTCTTGCATTCCTGGCGGCACTTTTTAGGCTTGCAGCGATCCGAACTCACTATCGCTATACGCGTCAGACGCTCCGCCATATCTCTCTATCTCTTTTCTCTGTTCCTTTCACCGTTAGTTATAAACTCAAACAGAGCAAAAAGAAAATTTGGGCAATTTGAGGAATGGATTGATGGTTTCTTAACTGATGAATACCTTCTTCTTTTCTTCGATTTGCCGAAAATTGGAGAGAGAAGAGGAAAGAGAGACGTGCCGTGCCCTGGATTTCTACTCAGCGTAGGACACACGCACAGAAACAACTAGGGTTTGCTAGTCTTTCTGCTCAAAACTGGCACCGAACCCGATCCACTCCATTTAAACATCCGGGTCACGAAAAAAAAACACTAAATGTATGTTCTGTGGCCATGCGTCTACTGACCCACGGCTGGCCTTGGTCGTGACTCGTGGGTCAATGTTCTATGCTTTTTAGTTTTTTTATTAAAATGGGAGTATTTTAGGAATTTGAGTATTTTTTTGTTAGAATTTAACAAAAAAAATCTAACAAACGGAATAAATTAAAATGGAAAAATTGTAGGAATACCGATATTACAAATTTTTAAATTTGAAGAGTTTGATTATAAAAATACATATATTTCTCAAAAAAAAGTAAGTGAAGTTTTCTAAAAAAATATATATCATCAAGGTGGAGGAGTTGAGGTTGCAACCATCATTCCTTTGTGAGGCGTGAAAGTCAAAACTACCCCTCCTCCACCAGGGATTGGAGTCTGCCTCCACCTTTTGTGAAGAGGTTGCGGCAACACCGCCACATCCTCACCACCTCTCCACTCTTGCAATTTTTTCTTCTTGTCTTTCTAATTTTGTTTCTTTGTTATTATTATTTTTTGGTAATTTATTTATTTTCTAGGATATAATTGAAATTTCACACAAATAGTGATATATAGGAATCCAAAATATGCCGAATCAATAATGTTATGATCTTCTAGATCATAGATCTTCATATTCCTTCATTTGACTCATGTTCTTCATGTAGCATTCAGACCGAATGACTTCATGAAATTACGTTGATATTTTCCCATATTACGGGTAACCTAGGAGACGTCTCTATTTTCCTTCGGAGAATCCTTAGAATTACTATTTTTTAGCTTTAAAATTGCCTTTGACCATCAAATAAAATGTGAATAAAGAATAACCTGCCCTCTCTTTGAAACAAGAGGTGCTTCTAGTTTTGTCGTGCTTAAAACAATATAAGGTGTTGATTTGTATAGGTTCAAAGATTATTGCTGTTTTCAAGTGAGGGTTCAGATAGATTTGCCTTAATCTGTTTTCCTTTTACTTCTGTTATCGCATTATGTGGCCATATTGAGAGGGTCGAAATACTTGTATGTCTCATTCTTTACAATTTGTTTGTATTTTTGCACTATTATTTTTGTTTTAGGTCTATTGTTGGGGAGATCACTTCTTTTTTGGTTTTTTGTTGTTTTTTCTTAGGATCTCCCACTTTCTCTTCCTTTTAGATCAAGAGTAGTAAAAATCCTCCCTTGTAACTTTATCCAATCCAATTAAAAAAAAAAAGGTGTTGATTTGTATATGTGGCATTTGTGACTTGGCAAGGTGATGACATGGTGACTATTCTTCAGCTATTTGGATGGAATATGGAGGGAATCACTCATAGGGTTAAAAACAAATATGAGGCAATGATTTTAAATCACGTTAAATCAGACACTCATTTTATTTTTTTTAAAAAATCCATTATTTTTATTGCACGAGTTAAATGTTTTTATTTTTTATTTTCAAATGAATGAATATCAATTATATATCAAACTACCATATCTATGTACACTTCTGCATCAACCAGCAAAATACTAGATTTTGAAACAAACTTCTAAACAAAATAACAAACAAACAAACCCTAAACAACCGGCCCTTACCAAATCCAAAACAATGTCATTTTGGTGAATTGATATATATAGCAGTTATTAACTGTATTCACATACCCTAAAACTGCTATATGCATATGCAGGTTGTAGTTTTTACTAACTGCATGCAGATGGTGGATATTTACTGTTAATATTAGCTTGCATTTGTAGCCCTACTAAAAATACTCAAGAAAGGCTGACAATCCATTAGCCAAAGGCTCACCAATCCGAGTTTACAACCTGGCTGTGAGAAAGGCTTACAGGACCACAACCCTGTCAACCCACATAACTCAACCGAAACCTGGGTGCACTATTTCCCAAGTGTAACCCCCCCAAGGAGGTGATTAAAGACCCTGCCAAAACCTCCCCACCCCCCAAAAATAAACCCCGGGCCCCCTGGCTTTAGGCCATCGCACTTAACCCCCCCCCCCCAATACGTCATCATAACAAATTTAGGAGAATCTCAACGCCAGATGTGAAAACCCCTAAACCTTAGGTGGGATAATAGAAGACGGGGCTATAAAAGGATCAAGGGAGACACCTGTTCGAGTATGCTTTTTTAATACTAACCTCACTTTACTCAAATTTCTCCTCTCCTTTCATTACTAACTTGAGCGTTGGAAGGATCCCACAGGGACACCGGCCACCCTAGATTTTTTTGTGAATAATTTGTTGCCTGCTGAATATGGAGGGAAGGAGTTTGTACTTATTACTGAAAGAATATTATAAGATAACTATCAAGTATTTCTGTATCAACAACATTTTGTAGATCAATAGAACGTCACAATTAGTTTTACAAGCTAGCTCTGAACTTACAAAATGAATCTGAAGGAACCATTACAGTGGTGTCTAGCTTGTTTGGAAATTCTGTTACCTAGCATGTGGAACTGCAAGATGGGAAAAAAGTTCACTCCCTCAACAAACTATCTCAGACTCATGAATTCCGTTCTGGAATTAGTGAACAAAAACATCATCTTGACTCTGAACTTGAACTTGCTCAAAATGTACCAGTTGAAACAAACTTTATGGTACCAAGAGGTGGTGTTGGGGGGCGGGGGGGCTGGTCTGGATGGGGGGTGGCCAGCAAGTAGGGTTCCCCCCCTTTGGGTCCTTTTTTTTTTTTTTTCAAATATTTTATGTTTTTATATTTTATTTTATTTGAAAAACAAATTAATACAAAATCACATATGTAACTGCTGTACAGATTCACTCATGATACCATGGGTGTAAAAATTGGGCAAAGATTGGAACCGGTAATTATTCCGTGAGACTAGAAAGGTTAACCAGTAAACAGCTCTACACGGCAAGCATAGGCCGGGAAGAAGGACAACAAAAGTTATACATCTCAACAGGCGTAGATGATCTGTTAAATAGAAGAAACATATATATATATATCGTAATTATGTCAGCTACAACTTCCACAAATACTCGCAACAGAAATCATACAAAAGTATGGTTTATTTATAGAAAACCAGGATCAGAAATTGTCTTATAGAGTCAACAAGACTGAATTCACCCACATAAACGGGATCACTTCCACTTCTTGAACTTCCCCCCCTTCCCATGCTTCCCAAACTTGCCGTGCTTGAACTTGCCGCCGCCGTGGTGCTTAAATTTTCCATGCTGCATGTGGGAGCCCTGTGGATAATGGGAACCCTGTGGATAGTAGGAGCCCTGTGGATAGTGGGAGCCCTGTGGATAGTATGAGCCCTGTGGATATTGGGAGCCATGGGTGAGTTTGTGACCGCCATATGCAGCAGCTGCAGCAGCGGCACCCCCAGCTAACAATCCCCCCATTCCCCCCATTCCCCCCATGCCATGTCCTGAAGAAAAGAATACAAGGATCAACTTCCCCAAGAAAATCGACAATAACATCAAGAAAAGCTTTCCACTTAACCGAGGCAGCAAAAAGGTAATCTCACAAAACATTCCTCAAACAACACAACCTCTATATCAGGAGCCTTATGAACTCAGGGCTACAGGACCTCAAAGAGTTATTAACACTCGGAACCATTTTTGAGGAGACCAACTAACCATCACTGGATGCAGGGGCACAACTAGCATTTGAAGTTTGGGAGGAGTAAAACTAAAAAAAAAATAAAAATTTGGGGGGATCAAAATTTAATTTTTAAGGGATTATAGGGGTTTTTTTAAAAAAAGAAAAAGAAAGGGGAAAACATGGGGGGTGGGGAGGAGAACGCAGTCAAAACAAGGAGGATATATTTGTATAAACTAAAATATGGATGTGCTTTGAGAATGCAGATAATACATTAACACCCAACTGGTATCATGTTTGACTACAATGACCAAATTTTCTTTCACGGATATAATATTTTCAAATAGCTGAGACTCGTCAAATCTTGCTTGGGCAGTAAATATGGGTATAGCTAATTAGTCAATCCACTTGGAATTTGGTTCTTAGAATTTCGAAATTAGAGAGGAAATTTGGATCTCATACCTGACTGATGTGGAGCAGATGAGCCGGGATATCCAGATTGTGGGTAAGCACCGGGAGGGTAGCCTTGAGGTGGGTAGCCTTGAGGTGGGTAGTGCCCTTGCGGCGGATAACCTTGTGGAGGGTATCCTCCTTGTGGAGGGTATCCTCCTTGTGGTGGGTATCCTCCTTGTGGCGGGTATGCCCCAGGGTACTGACCTGGAGGATATCCAGAGGCGCCATGATTGCCAAGGTTACCAAGGTTGGAGAATAACCCTTTGTCAGATTCATCATGCTTATCCTTTCCACCACCCATGTTTTATCAGCAAAGGACTGATGCAGCCAAATCAAAGAGAGATAATAAACATCTTACGCCAAGTTTTGAGAAAAACAAAGACAAAAAAGTACAAGATCTGAAATAGAGAGGCATACAAACATGAATATCAAACAAACTGTAAGCTATGATGATGGAATATTATGCCTGGTGACACCGCAATAGCACTTGTTTAGTAAGAATATCAAGATTATGTATGTTCTCATCTGAAATTGGTTTTACTGATCTTTGTGGGCAAAAATGCTTAATCTACCCTCCTTCAGCTGAGAATTCCCTTTGCATATGTTTACACAATTAAAATTGAAGGATGAACACAGATAGCTTGATATTAAAGTTTATGATCTCAAATATTCCACCGACATTCTACGCATCTTTATGAATTTAGCAAATAACTTGAGCTTCAAATGAAAGAACGTAATTGTTCCATTCGGTCTAATTCAAAAACCACATAAATCATGTAGATCCTACCTAATGCAGAGGTCTTCTGCAAACCCAAAATCAGGACCTTTTTAATATACGGGATGATTATGGTTGAGGTCGTCTATCCTAGGAAGGTTGTGTATAGCGTGAAAATAAATGATCCATCAAATCATATGCAAACAACAAAGACAGAAATTTACACAAGAAGTTCAATCTCAATGATCGGAAATAGCCTTGTGTTCCACATATCTGACAAAAAAACAAACAAACAAACAGAAAGCGCTTACCGATTGTTGTTTGATTCGAATCCGATGAATGAGAGAGAGAGAGAGAGAGAGAGAGAAGATGTCGCGAAGACTAATGGGATTGGGAGTAGTATTACTATATTTTATGAGAACGCGGACGCGGAATGTACGCGTCCAAGGCATAAACTTTGCGCGCCCCAACGAGAACGACACGTGGTCGCTATGCATAAATTCGACGCTATCTGAATCCCGAAGACAAGATTTTACCCCAAAAGTTCTCTATTTTAGTTTTATTTATTTTTATTTTCTCACAGTGCCAAAATACAAAGTAGATTCTTATTTTCTTCCACAAATCACAATCTTCTTGATTTCCAACAACTATATTTCGTCGCATTTTTAGATATAATATTGAAATTATATCTAAAGATTTCAAACAATTAAAAACAACACAGCTTTTTAAAGGCTGTCCTTTATTTTGAGAAGATAAAATGTTCCACACATTCTTTATTGAAAAAAAAAAGAGTTTTCATTTGACAAAAAGGTGAAATAGTTTTAAATGTTTCATGAGTATTATATATTTTAATTTTGTCGTGCAATTCCCGAACTGATAATTGTCAAATATGTCTTTCTTTGTCGTGCTATGAATGTTTCTTTCTTTCATAACCATCCTTCTCTATGATATTCTTTCTTTCTTTGAACCATTCTGTCTATATATCATGATAAATCCCACAACACAGACTACAGACTTCCATTAAGATATAATGATTAATATAAATATAGAATGTCAATTAGTTTACAAAAACGATGGCAGCAATCCGTCTTGGTTCGCGAATTGCACAAAAAGAATACATAAACTTGCTTGCTTTCTAGCACTGTCATGTTATTTCCACCATCGCTTCATCTTTAATGTAATACAATACACGTGGTATGTACACGAGACAGAAATCACGAAAAAAATTATTTCTGGTGTTGCTTATACGGCCTCATACAGAACCCGGTGCTCCAAAAGTTCCGATAAAATGCTCCTCATTTTATCAACTGAAACAGGTTTGAGTATAACTCCATTTATACCAACCCGCATGCAGTTCTCCTTTGTAACCTTGTCTGTGTTTGCAGCAAGTGCTACGACAAGCGGCTTTTCGTGTCGTTTTGTAAACTTTTCACGTATACCGACAGCAAGCTCATAACCATCTATGCCAGGGACACACACATCTAAGAATACCACCTGATGTTCATGAGATACAACACGCAAGCACTCCTCACTTGAGCTTACACTAGTCACATCACATCCCAAGTGCACAAGCAGTCCCTTTGTCACTGTCCTGCTAACCCTGTACATTACAAATACAATTTCCACCATTCAATTACATCAAACGCGACATTTAATTCTTGGACTAGTACAGTGTCTAACCAGTATATTGTGTAAACCCGATTAGGGATTGCAAACTTGATGTTCTAACACTAGATGCTCTAATAAGACAATATTTGTAAAACAAAGATCTCAATATCTAAGGTGCAAAAAGGCATCAGACAATTCTCATTCAGTATCTGAACCCTCACTATTTATTTCTTCAGCCTGCCATCATCATCTACTGCAAAAACTCCATGCTTCAAAGTTGCCTCATTAGTTACAACATCATGAAGAGTGGGTTCTAAATCCCAAATATCATGATTCACATGCCTCAAATATTTATTAATATGCAAAATGAGAAGTGACAAAAACATGTAGTGATCATTATAATATAAATAAATAAACTAAAACTAACCAAAAAAAAACAAAGAACAAAAATAGCCCAGCAATTAAAACTCCACTCTTTTAACTGACACACCCCATGCCCACAGATTCAGTTTAAACTATTCATGATATTTCCCTGAGAAATCATTTGACCAGCTCTAATCTTAGAAAGAAGGAAGACCATATTAATGGCAAAAGTTGACAAGTCCTGTGGCACATTGCTTCTAATCATTTATACACAATGGACAAGTTATTTCCTACCAGCAACAAAACTCCCATCTAAACCTCACAGAATGCTCTTTAAAACAAGAAAAGGTTTCATGATACCTTTCTATGAGAGAGAGCCCACTTTTCATATAGTTATGTGAAATGGAGAATTTTTAGTCAACTTATGCGCTTAATGAGACATTTTCTCCAAACCTTGCTAATACTAAGTGGAAGCATCCCATTATGATTGACTGGTGTTGTATGTGTAAGAGTGGAGAATCTGTGAATCATTTTCTTCAATGCGATTACCAATGCCTAGTAGAGTGCAATTTCCAGTCATTTGGCAACAGTCCTTAGAGTACAACATTGTGGAAGATGGTTCTGTCCTACCTTTTGTGGTGTCTTTAGAAGAAAAGAAATTATAGAAGTTTTAAATATGGTAAGAGGATAGTAGTGGAACTAAAGTTTTTCTTTTTCATAACTCTTTACCACTGGACAGCTTCTCTAAACCTTAATTTGCTTAGTTTTCATAATTTTCTTAACTTGTTTTCTCTTTCTAGCTAGGTGCACTTCTTATATACTTTGTGTACTTGAGTAGCATCTTTTGCACTTTTCAATGATATTTTGATTACTTATTAAAAAAACTATAGTGAAAATTTATATGGTTTGAACTTTTGATCAGGAGGGAGGTGAAACCCCTCTATATATCTTCCTCACTGTAATATGATATAGTTATATGTAAACTTGAATTAGCCTTTTGCTTAGTCCATTTACATCATTGTTACATTTTACTACTTCCTTGGTGTACAACACCTAAACTTACCATGTTGAATTCAAGCTTCAATGACATTTACAATTGAATTCAGCCCAAGGCTGTGTTTGTTTCAGAGTGATCATCTTCTGATAGAAAATATTTTTGATTAAAAACATGTTCAATGAAAATTACTGTGTTCGTTTGATAAAAGTTTTTAAAAAGTACTTTTTGGTTGAAAAAATATTTTGATATGATATAAAGATGAAATTAATTTTGAGTGTTTTGTGTTTGGGTGTGGAGAATGGGCCCTTAAGGAAGCCTTCCCATTTTTTTTTTTTTTGAAAAGTAAAAAGCCAATTTTATTAAAAAGCCTTCCCATATTTTTATGTCACCACTTGTGTAAATGATGCTTCTATTGCTGCTCACTTGGAGATTTCGGATGGTTCCAATCAATGGAATGTGAGATTTGCTAGAGCGGCTCATAACTAGGAGGTGAAAGTCTTTGCCTTGTTCTTCAGGGTGTTGTATTCGGTTAGAGTGAGACAAGTGAGTGAATTCAAGCTTTGGTGGATTCCCTCCAAAAGAGGTTTGTAGGCTTTTAGATCCTACTACAATGTCTTGGTTCGCAAACCTCTCATGCAAGAGTATTTGGCGGATTAAGATTCATTTGAGGGTGACCTTTTTTGCTTGGTTGGCAGCCCTAGATAAGATTCTTACCATGGGCAATATGTAGAAATAACATGTAATCGTGGTTAATAAGTGTTGTATGTGTAAAAGAAATAGAGAGTTCGTGGACTAGCTTTTTCTCCATTGTAAGATTGCCGAGGCATTATGGGATGTTTTCTTCAGTTGATTTGGGCTGATATTGGTTATGCCTAAACGAGTAGTCGACTTATATGCGTGTTATGGACTACTGGTAGCGCTTAGAGTGCAGCTATGTAGAAGATGGTGCATTCGTGTCTGTTGTAGTGTCTATGGAGGAAAAGAAATAACAGAAGTTTCAAGGACAGAGAGAGGACTTTAGAGGAGACTAAGGCTTTATTTTTCTATACTCTGTATATTTGGACAGCTATTTTTGTTTCTCCTTTGGTGATTAGTTATCATGATTTTCTTACTCATTTTTCTTCTTTTAGTTAGGTGTTTTTTCTTGCATACTTCTTGTGTAATTGGAGATCTTTACGCATTTAATGATAATATGATTACTTATAAAAAAAAAAAAAGTTTTTTGTAGCTTTTCTTTTTTGCTAAAAGCAAAAAGCTTTCCTAAAATGTATTGTCAAACAAGGCCACTAATTTTCTATTGTTTGGACACTTCGAAAATGATCTTGAAAATATTTTCAAAGAAATTTATTAATATTTTTATACAATTTCATCTAATTAATTATTTTATTGGCAATAAAATATAATAAAAACTAAAAGATCAATTTAACAATTGGATAAATTGATTTTTTTACTAAAACAATAAAATTTGAAAACTTTTTCTATGTATAAATATTATGGACAAAAATTTGGTGGCTTGCTCATTTACCTAAACACACACACACACACACAAACATATATATACACGTGTATGTACGTTTGTGTGTGTTTGTGTACAAGCACAAGAGAGTGAAGGATTTCTAAGATGGATGCCTTTCAAAAAAGAATGAGCTCTACGGAATTTCCTAAGAGAAATTATGAACATGTTAGCATTAATATGACAAATATGAAAAACAATTTTCGAGAAAAGGTTTTATGTGGAAACATATGGAACTTTAGTTACCTTAGATTTTAAAATAAACTCTTTAATTTGAATTGTTGAGAGAATCATGCTGTCTAACATATGCATTGGCCTGAGACATTTGCTTAACCCAAAACCAGAGCTTGAGGTCAAATATAACCTATCCCAAGTATCAGCATTAGTTAGAACCCAGTTACCAAAACAACTGATCTCAAGTGTGAATTGGGTTTATTTTAAATGTGTTCCTGAAACTGAGATGAAACTAATGGAAATTCCAAGGAAAATGCTTTGAGAAACCTAGAAATCATTTCAGTATCCCCAAGAAACTTCACAAATTTAAACAAAAATTATACCCAGAACTTGGTGCAAAGACAATTTTCCTTAATTCTTAGAACCAGATTAAATTACTGGCATCTTGTTTCCCAATCCATTTTCATTAACTGTTTTAAGAATTGTTAACCATATATTTAAAGTTGTCTTAGTCCAGCTTGTTTACACCCCGGTTAAAGAGTTAATAATGTATAAACACCTAATATGGTAGTAATACATTCCAAGATAAAAGTTCAAAGATGGCAATGCTACTGACCCGTTATCATCCATAACAAGAACTTTGAGCCCTAGAAAGTTTGTCTGACCATGATTTGCTGGCACTTTAGGCATGAAAGGAAGCTTAGATTCATTAGATAGCTCTGGAATTCCTAGTTTTACGATAAAAGAGGCAGTACATCCCTTTCCAAGGCCTTCACTTTCAAGCCAAATATGTCCCTCCATAAGATTTACAAACCTGATCACACCATGCATAAGAAAAAAGCATTACAGCTACATTCACATATGAAAAAGAATCTTTTTAAAGAACTTAGTTATGACTCTGCAAATACTGGAATGCCAATAGTAGGCAGAGATTACTATTCAAGCTCATTGTATAAACTAACAAAGCTAAAAGCAAAGCTAAACATGTAAGAACCAAAGAATAAAGTACCTCTTACAAATTGCAAGGCCAAGTCCGCTGCCACTAGAATTTGTAGTAGCTTGTGATTGAGTTTGCGAGAATTTAGTAAATAGCTTAGGAATATCCTGGGGGCTAATTCCTGATCCTGAATCTTTCACCTGCAATTAAAGTGAAAAGGTAAATGTACACAGCTAGCTATTAACATAAAACAACTAAGCATCCACAGAATCTTGAAGAAACAAACCTGTACACGCAAATAAAAGTGATTATCACTTGGCACAAGAAAGAAGTCCTGTGATCGAGAATCTCTTAAAGATTCTGATTTTGCAACAAAAGCAGTGATTGAGATGCTGCCCTCTTTAGAAAACTTCACAGCATTACCAACAACATTTAGAATAGTTTGCATAAGGCGTTTTTCATCACCTATGGCACACACGGGCAAATCTTGTGCTAAAGTTAATGTAACCGACAATTTCTTGACGGATGCAACAGGCTTGATCAAGTTAAGGACCTGAGATGAGAAAAATGGACCTTACTACAACAAGCATCTAAAGAAATCCATGTATATCCTAACATAAAAAACCAAAAATAAATCATGTATATCCTAATGTCACAAGCCAATAAAAAAGAAATAATATTTGGCAGAAATTGATAGACCTACCTCCTTAAATACAGAATGAAGGTTAAAAGTTCCAATGTCAAGTTGAAGGCTGCCATCTTCGAGCCTTGAAAGATCTAATACATCATTTATGAGAGTAGCCAAAAGATTACTACTCTTTAATATTGTTTCGACCATCAGGCGCTGCTCAGGTGTGAGCTCGGTTTCCTGCAGCAAGGAAGAAAGTGCAATGATCGCATGCATGGGAGTTCTCATCTCATGGTTCATAACGGCCAAGAAATCATTGCGAGCACGAATTGCTGTTTCTGCTTCTCTCCTGGCTAGATCTAGAGCAACATTCTGCTCCATAAGAAGATCCCTTGCCCGCATTGACTCTTCTAATATTGCAGCATGTGAGAGAGCAACGGCCACCTGGCCCAACAGTAGAAATACATAAATGAGCACTTTCTAACAGTATTTTGTGAACCATAACAGATACCCTGTCTTCTTTTAGTGGCAATTAGTTGCCCAATGTCCATGGAATTACGTTTTATTAGTATATTCTCTAAGAATGTTATTGGTGTCTATTAGTTTCATGTTTATAGCCACCACACCACAAGTTATGTATGAGTTGCCCAAGAGTGTTATTATAACTTCAATCTGTAACAGATTCCATTATAAGGACTCATACACATATAATACAGTGAATGTATTACACTTCAATCTGAGGGAATACGAACTCGGGATACATTCCTCTTGTATACCTTGTATGTACTTCTATTAGTATTATTATTATGATACATTCCTCTTGTATACCTCTTGTGTACTAGGATACATCCTTTGCTTTTTTTAATACAAGTTTTAATTACTTTAAGATTTAAAATAAAAAAGAAGATATGTTACTAAGTAAAAATACCAGGACAAGGGTGGGGCTGTGGAAGTTCGATGATCTTTTAGGTGTGCTTGATGGTTTCAATCTCACTGTAGGGTCACCAAGATATTACATAAGAGGAACTGAGGAAACACTTTGTAACCTACTCAAGCCTACTTCTCCAAGACGTAAATATTAACAACTCCACGATGCCACTATATACTATAGCAATTTGCTATACAACATATATCCATCTCTACCCTTTCAAAAGCACTTCTTATTTCCATCAACACATCTCGCTTCAAGGGTCATTAAGGATATCTAGGACTTATGTTCTTTATACATAAGATATTTTATGGTTTTACTCTCTAGAAGAGAAAAACTCAACATACCAAAGATAACGTCTTCTTACACCTTATGATTTTTTTTAATGAAAAAATATAAAATAGCTCCCTCAACTACAGGCATTTTCAATAAAGCCCCACAAAGTGACAAGTGTGATACTTTCATACATCAAACTACCACTTTGTGTCAAATAAGCCCCTCTGTTAGCCTTGGCCGTTAGCTTGGATGGAAAAGTACTTTTTTGTTATTCTTTCTAAAATACCCCTATTTTCTTAAAAACAAAAATAAAAAGTTAATTGAAAAACTAAAAATCAAAATAAAAAAATAAAAACTAAACTAACGAAATTAAAAAAAAAAAAAGCAACCCAAAGGATGGCTGATCCACCCCATGAAGGAGGGGGTGGCAACCCATAGGGTGGTTTGGCCACCTTTGTTAATATTTTTTTTTAGTTAAGTTTTTAAGGGCAAATGGCTTTTTGGGGTGAAATAAGGGCATTTTTGGAATTTTTTGGTCCAAACTGATGGCCATTTCTAACCAAGGGGCTTATTTGACAAAAACAATGGTAGTTTGATGTATCAAAGTGTTACGTGTGTTACTTTGTGTGGCTTAATTGAAAATGGCTAGCAGTTGATGAAGCTTTTTTTATATTTTTCCCTATTTTCAATCAAATGTAATTATTAGGAAATACCCCAGTCCAAAAGTGAACATATATGGAAATCAAAGATATGAAAGTTTTTTTTTTTTTTTTTAGAAGTAAGAAATTTTATTAAAAGCGCAGCCCTGGTACACAGGAAGTATACAAAGGACCACTTAAGTAAGGGAAGAAAATAATACAAGAAACTCGGAGTAGTTAATCGCTAAAAGAGCTAGATAAGCAACAGTCCAAGAGAAAAGAGAATGAAAAAAGAAAGACTTGAGTTCCTTAAGCGTCATTTCTTAATTCTCAAAAGATCTATCATTCCGCTCCCTCCAAAGATATGAAAATTCAATTTAGCAATTTCTTTTTCTTTATTCAATGAAAACAACTAGAGTGAAATAAATGTCATGCAAGAAGATAAGCAAGGGTAAGTTCATACCTGATCAGCGACTACTTCAACCAGCTCTAACTCATGAACATGCCATTGCCTTGCACTATCTGAGGGCAGCATCAAGACCATCAAAGCATAACGTTTTGTAGAGAGCTCTGGCCAATCATTAATTTGGAAGTTAGAGAGATGTAGGAGTGGGACACGAACAGCGACAACCTCCCCGGGCATGTATGTTCCTGCAACAGGCCGTAGCCTTGCCACTGGACAAGTTGGTGATATTTTTACTGCACGGTTACTACTGAAAACTTGATTGATCACAGGATGATGAATAGGCACAATAAATCCAACTGGGTTCTGCTGACGGAGAGTGTAGGAGAGTTGAATTTCCAATCCAGTACGTGTGGGCATCCACAAGAAACACTCTTCCAATGCCAAAGTTCTACCCAGTTCAACAAGAGTGGTTTTCAGTATGGTATGTCTATCAAGAGTGCTTCTGATTTCATGGGTCAACATCCTCACATGACGACCCGTTTCTTCCTGAGTACGAATCAAGCCCATTTCTCTATCAAGCTCTGCAGCCTTGTTTTTCAAGAACAGTTCTCTGGTTTTAACACTCAACAAATCAGGAATAATATGTACAAGCATGAGGGCAGTTGCACATGACACCACTGCAGTTAAAACCTTTGCAGTGGTCATTACTATCGCCACAGTTCTCGAGTGCGTGGTAAAAGTCCATAAGTTAATAAGGTGCGTTGCCCCACATAGAACTATGAAAGCACCAAACTGAACAAGGACCCATCTATATGGAAAAACCGCAGATTTCTTGACAAAATAGATCAGCTCTAGAGGGATAGAGAAATAAGCAAGTGCAATGAAGAAATCCGATATATATTGGTACTTCATCAACAATTCATCAGCCGGCCATTGTGGATCAATGCAGTTGCACGACTCCATAGTGACCGAACCACCTCAGCTGATACTTCCTCTTTCACATGCCTACAACACAAGCATAGAAACATATAATATTAAAGCAGAAGATACACCACAAATCCATACATCTATAAAAGCTTTCCCAAAAAATATTTTTCAGGAAAATTGTAGAAAGAAGAAAGGAACTTCTAATATAAGAAGATACTGTTGCTGTAGGTGGAACTAAGGATTCCTGATGAAATTTATCCCAGAAAATGTTAATGAATTTTGAGCATTGGGACTTTAGATAGAACTGAAACGAATTTGTTCTTGGGAAAGTTTTTTTCGTCCTTAATGCAAACGGATAGTTTAGAAAGTTGACGTGAATTCTATTCTGCCTATTTACCAGATTCAGGAAAGTGTATAACTTTTACACGCAAATCGAAAACCAAGCAGAGGGAGAAAAAGAAATGAAAAATGCTACTTTTCCAAGTAAAAGAGGAAAGAATAAGAAGCAGAAAACAAAGAAGATTAGGAATGATGAAATTTCTCCAAGATTCACCCACCCCACAAAAATTATCCGAGCACCACACAACCTCACACAGAATTAAATCAAAACAAATAAATCTTTATAACAATTTCCCCAATTAGTTAGTCCACTAGTAATAAAACCACTTATAAAGGGACGCCAATAAATACATACACACAGACACACACAAGAATACACAAAAGGGTAATCAGAAAGGATCTTTATCTCTTGAAGGCAACAAAAAGATCTCATCATAAGAAATTTGATTCCTTACCAAAGAGTAGTTCAGTTGAAGAAAATCACCACAAAAATTTGTGGTTCATTCGAATTAGTAGAAACGGCGGTCTTCCGGCGATGAATCGCCGGAATCCCGCGATGGGAACGCATGAAAGGCCCGAGCAGCGTAGCTGAAGCTACAGAACGCCAGTCCTCGCCTCAAGAATGGAAGATCCAAAGAAAGCTTCAGTTTAGGGAGAAAACTGGTCAGTTCCGGCGAGGAAAAAGGGGTAGTGTTCTGCCTCTGTGTGGGCAAAAGTATGGAGAAGGAGAGGGAAGAGAAACGGAGGAGAGGAGACGAGAAGCGGAAGAGGAGAAAAAAGCCGAAAAGGGTGAGTGGGGTTCGGCGTAACTTTTTTTAGATTTTAATTACGGATTCCCGAGATGTGTTAAATACGACTTGAGCTCAGCTGACTGTTGTGTGAACATCCATTCATACATACATACATATGCGTTTCACTTTCACATGACCATCATTTAAATCAAGTTGGGATTCAATGCACCGGGACTAATGTCCAAATGAATTCCCTCGGATGAAAATAAATAAATAATAATATATTAGATATTACATTTTTTTTAAAAAAAAAAATTGGTTTTGTGTTTTATTTACATTTTTATTTCACCATTATTAATATGATTCTGTGAATCTACCTTTGGTTCAATCCTTATTATAAAAAAGGAAAAAATTATAAATGTGAATTTACAGTGTTACATCAACATAATAGAATAGAAGTTAATTTTTAATATTACTTTTTTTAAAAAAAAAAATTGGTCAAATGATATGTGAGATGAGAGAATACAAATTTGAGGTAAACTTGAAAGGGGAAATTATTAATAAATTGGCCTTCTCAAAACAAATAAATTCTTGTGGTGTGCTTGCGTAACAAAATGCTCTTTTCTTACAAATTTCAATTTTTTTTATAGAGTTTTTAAGAAATTAAAAATTTGCTTTCAAATAAAAAAAAACTATATATATATAAAAAGGTTGATAGAGTAGTATAAAGTATAAACTCATATCAGAAGAAGTTGCAAAGTTTTAGTGACAAGCATCAAACCAAAAAGCTAAGACTTGAAACACAGCATAGAATGGTGTATAACATGAATTTAGTCTAAAATAATGTTTATAGAATTAGGTGATTCTGAAATCAGAAGTAAGCATGGTCCATAAATAGGACAAAAGTTGACGTAGACAGATTGGCAAATTAAGTTATAAAACCAAAAAAAACAGAGGATTAAAATCAGGAAAACGTCTCATTGTGATTTGTGGGCTCATCTTGATGCCTTTCTAGGGCGGAAGAATTTGAGTTTGTTGTAATAAATAAATAGAGAGATACATTTACCTACCTTTTCCTATCAAAGTATCACCGGATATATTTTAATGGAATTGGAAAGCCAATTTTGTCTATAATGAAAACAACTGCTACTACCAACAATACCCCTTTGATCAATTGAACGATGGAGGGGTCCGTATTTTTCCTGTATGCTGTGTTAATTTTTCAGCAACAGACAACTTAAAAACTTTTCCTGGAAAACGAGTCAAACTTCCCCCCTCTACTTTCAAAGTTTTTCATTTTTCTACACCTTATTCCTCTTTACTTTATAGGATTTCTACGCAGTAGCTTTTATATATTTTGGCAACGCCCTCTCCCTGCTACTACTTTTTTTTTTTTTTTTTCAAACAAGGAATCAGCATACTCCAATTTTCCACAGCAATTCAAGAAAAGATCTTCTTTATGACTATAATAATAGCCACACACATCACCCCGGACCAGCTACCAATTTATCAATCAGAGAAACTTTCTACACTAGCATAGAAAAAGGCAACTTCCTCAAAGAAATTTGACTGGAGAAAAAAAAATTCACATGTTTTATGTTGCACTACCAGCAAATAATAATCCCCAATTCAGTTACTTGATAGCTCATGCCAACCTGCAAATCTAAAATCAACTTATTTAACAAAACAACAACAATACTTCCTGTTATGTAATCTAACACTTAAGTTATTACTAAATGCATAAACATCATTGTCTCCAGCAATCTTCAAAATCCAAATATTAAAATTTTTACATTTACTGCAATTTCTGAACATGCCAAATAAAGGCGTCTACCTATGACGAGACCCATAGTTGGTTCAGCAAAACCACAAAGCAGCTTCCAGCTCCTTTTCATCAGCGCAGTTATAACCTAACTGATATGCTCGTGCTGATAAAAACAGTTTCAGAAGATCATAAACATGTATAAAAGAGAAGATCATAAACATGTATAAAAGAGATGAGAGAAGATTTTTTTTTTAAAAAAAAAAGCGAGGAATTTTAATTACCAAAGCGGCCAGAGCCCATGAATGGTTCTGCTTCATCTGTCACACCACCTTGTTGCTGTTCCTGAAATTTTTTGGGGGGGTACACATTACAATCAAATGAAGCAAACATGCCATGAACATTCCAATGACAAACTGCTAATTAAAGGCAGACCAGTGTGTTTGTTGATAATACAGGAAGTGAAAAGATAATATTGCTAGCCACAAAATGGAACATTTATTATCATAGGGAAGAACAAAATGAGTATAAACATTTCACACCAGAAAAAATGTTTTCTTTTTCCTTTTTTACTTGGGCCAGCATAAGAATCGGAATTGGTAATCTGTGTTTATGTATGGCTCCACCTAAAGTGACCAACCGCTGCACATTTTAACTTGGCTAGGCAAGAAATGATGCACAGCTAAAGATATTCATGTTCAAAAACATGGTCCAGACACAGGACATCAGATCATAAATAAATTTCCAACGTAGAATATATTGTGAAGCAAATCTACATAAACCAACTGCATATATAATCACAGTACATCATCCTTAAGAAATATGTAAATTTTGGCATCAACTATAAGAACAAGAACATTAAAGAACACAATGGAAAGAAAGAATTAGACATTCATTAATTTGGGTTCCTCTCTCTCTCTCTCTCTCTTTGGGGAAAATGAAAATCTATCAGATTTCCAATAAACTTACTAATATCGTCAGACTCCATGTTTTTCTAAACAACAACTTGAGAAGATTATTTGATGGGAGAAAATTGAAATACGGAAGCCTAGTTTTGTCCAACAGGGTAAATCCTCACCTCTTCTGATATAGTCTAAAACTGCGGGCAGAGGGAACCAACTTTATGACTAAAAGTTTCATTGCAAGAAAAACAATTGAGAGTAACTGACTTATCCCAAAAAGGAAAAAGAAAGGGTAAAAGAAATTTATACTCACAGCATCTGGTTCCATTTCAGATGGTGAAAGTAACATATCAAAACAATGCCCAGATATTGTACAGACCAAAAGCTCATTGGTGGGATCCATAATAACTTCTCTGCATGTATCATCACAGACTGGAAAAGGAGACATACAAAAATATGCAATAAGCTTCAAATTCCCTGCATTAAGCTAGTACTAAATACTTGTATAGATTAACACATAAAAGGGTTGCCATTCTGAGAAGAGTTGTTCTCTACCGTGAACCTGTCCAGTCTTCTCACAAATAAATACATCTCCAATATGGTAGTAAGAACATGTTTCTCCAGAACATGCATGGTCTGTGAAAACCTTATCAGTCAGGCCCCTACTGCTTTTCCACATAGACACTTGATCAGCTACTGTCTTGTCAAGAATTATTCGGTCATCATTCACCTTCACATGTAAAACAGACATAATTAGGCAGCATGAAGTAGTGTTTTGAGAACCTATTCAAAATACGCATAGAAGCAAAAGCTCATTTTTCAACTTAGATGTTTCTCTAAAATAAGAGCCTCCGTTTGTCCATTAAAATTACTAAAATATGAATAAAGAACTATATGCCAAAAAAAAAAACTACTAACAGCATTACCATCACGACAACAGTATTAAAAAATGCTAATGCTTTTTTAAAACAGTGGAGGAAAGATAATTATCAGCAGTCAGGTTCCCAGGCAGTAACCTGTCTTACCTGTGAAGGAAGAGGCACTTGGCTTCTCTTGGCCGCTTGCATTTGAATATAGTACTCTTTAAACTCAGTTGGGCAATTTCTAACAAGTTCAACCATGTCCTCTTCATCACGCTGAAGAAAGGAAAAGAAAAATATTGGTTAGTGATAGCTTCAACTATAAGTGTCAAAAGAGACAGGACAATTGAAATCACCAAAACCATCCTAACCCCTCCTCTCTCGCACTCCAAAAAAAAAAGAAGGGAAATATCAGTTGGAACTTTACAAAATTATGAGTACCTGAATATAAAGCTTTTTCCAAGGACATTCACGTAACTTTTTGGTAGGGGCCAATAGACCCCATCTCATACAGTACCTGCATGTATGTTAGATGAATTAGCTTAGTTACATAGACATACAAGTATACTTATGAACCAAAACTAATTTCACACTGATGTACATAATTTCAAATATATGTGGAGGCACTGGTGACTTATTATGTATCAGTTAAATGCAGTGCCGTGAGCAACACTCAAATAATAATAATAAAACTTGGTAGTGCAAAGTTGAAAAAAAAAAAAAAACCTAGTAGTACACCAACATAACAACATAATAAACATAAAAGGGGTGGATAAAATAAGAATAACATGATGTAAGATGTAACGTAATAAAGTATGGAAATAAAAATACTCACAAGCGACGCCATAAAAACTCATCAGATGCCGCATTATTTAGGAATCTGCAGACCAGCGAGCACGCTACAAGATCCTGCAGGACACCCATTACAGCGCAACATCCAATAAGTGAGTTGAACTAATTTATCGAATAACAGAATATACAGACAGTGAGATGTCAAAGAACCTCGGAAGAGAGGAATTTGAGGATGTGAGGGAAGAGCTCAGGAGGGACTTTGCTGAAGAGCCCCGTCTCAATCCTCTTTAGCAAGCTTCTGTTGTTGTTCTTATTGTTTGATGAAGACCCTCCCTCCTCCTTATTCTCATTCTCATTCACACGCGCTCTCTTTGCTTTGGGCTCTTCCTCTGTTTTCGCATCTTCCTGCATTCATAGGCATATCCAAATCAATTACATTTCATTAATCCGGACCCAAAAAAAAAAAATAGAAAACCAATAGCCCCCTCAAACATCTTTGAGACATCATAACAAGGTAGAAAGAAGCAACTTTTACTTTTATTGGGAAAAAAAAAAGGCCGAAATGAAAACCCCATCATTAAACTATAATAAAATATAATTATATTTGATTGACGATAAATCCCAAAGAGCGATAAGGAAAAAAACTCTTTTTTTTTTTTTTTTCAATTGTCGATTAAAAACAAAAAACAAAAATTGGAAATCAAAAAAAAACAAAAAACAAAAAGAAAAGAAAAACAGCGAAATCAATTAACATGCACGAAGAAATAGCAGATAGAAAGAAAAGAAAGATGCGAACCTGGTCAGAGACCTCGGACAGGACCTCCGATTCGAGGAAATGAGCCAAGCTCTCATCTTCCTCGTCTAACACCGACATGGGCTAACCGAGGGATTCGAGATCAGATCATATCGGACGGTAATGAGTATGCCGGAGATTTGACGCCGGCGACGGCTTTAGCCTTATAACCAAACAGCAGGTAAATCTAATCGAAAGAGACGAGGATAAGCAGGCAAGGCACGAGCAGATGGTCTGATTGCGTAAGAATTTCCCGCTGGGGGCCCACTGGGCCTTGTCCCATTCCCCGGCCCAACTTTAAGAATCTCTCTCACAATTGACCGTTATCAGTTATCACGCACCTTCCTTTTCCCGTTTCGCGCGTGCATGTGAATATCACGCTTCTCCTCTTTTGTCTTTTTTTTTTTTTGAATGGATTCGAGGGGATCCGGATCCCCTCATATTTCCAAAAATATGAGAATCTCATATTCTCCAATCACAGCCCTTCATTAGATCTAATGGTTAGCATTTTTGCTGGTTAACCCGAGTTGGGTTAACCAGAGTTGGGTTAACCAGCCTTTACTAAAAAAAAAAAAAAGATACGCTGCTCTCTCTCTCTCTCTCTCCCACCACACCCACACTTCTTCCCCTCCAAGCAGCTCCGTAGCCCAAGTTTCTGTATTATTTGAGCAAATACAGAAACTTGGTTATCTCCTTACATTAATCGCTGTTCTTCAAGTCTTTGATNATCCGGATCCCCTCATATTTCCAAAAATATGAGAATCTCATATTCTCCAATCACAGCCCTTCATTAGATCTAATGGTTAGCATTTTTGCTGGTTAACCCGAGTTGGGTTAACCAGCCTTTACAAAAAAAAAAAAAAAAGATACGCTGCTCTCTCTCTCTCTCTCCCCCACACCCACACTTCTTCCCCTCCAAGCAGCTCCGTAGCTCAAGTTTCTGTATTATCTGAGCAAATACAGAAACTTGGTTATCTCCTTACATTAATCGCTGTTCTTCAAGTCTTTGATTAAAAAAAAAAAATCTCTGCTTCTTGGTCTACAATATCTGAAATCATAAAGTACTCAAAGCCCAAGTTTTTGCTTCTATTTCTTATTTGACGAAACTTCTTGTGTAGAGAGAGAGAGATTTCTTAGGCCTTGTTGTTTAGAGAGAGAGAGTTTTGACTGTGCAGTTTCAAGCGGATCCGGTGGGGTGGGGGGGGGGGAGAGAGAGAGATCTCGTCGGCCGGGAGCATCGCGACCGGATCTTCGAGCCTGAACTCGAAATTTCCAGCCAGAGCTTCCGGATCTAGCTTCTCAGACGGGTACTCGGCCGCCGGAGGGGGCGGTTTGGGTCAGGCGAGCTTGGACGGGTCTTCGTCGCGGCCGAAAGAGACGCGAGGACTAAGCCGTGGACGGAGGAGGCGCACAATGGAGAGGGAGGCGGCGCACGGTGGAGAGGGAGGCACGGTGGAGTGGAGAGGGAGGAGAGAGAGATGAGGGAGGGAAGAGCTGAAAAATTTGGTGGAAGAATGAATGAAATGGATTTTTTTGATATAGTCGAGACTCGAACAGACGAACCATTTTGCTTGTTTTGGATTTTTTTTTGTTTTTTTTTTTTTAAGGCTGGTTAACCCAACTCGGGTTAACCAGCAAAAATGCTGATGGGTGGGTTGGAATGGCTGAGATTGAAGGACATGAAAATGAATGGCTAGGATTAAAGAATATGAGACTCTCATATTTTTTGTGATATGAGGGGGATCCGGATCCGATTCGAGGCGCTTCTCATATATCAACAATGAGTCTTGATTGGCATAAGCACCAGGCTGAACATTCAGCCTGGGCAGGGATGGAGTAAAAAAAAAATTATTGTTTATGGATCCATAAAATTACTATTTATATACCCGAATTGAAATACTGTTTTATTTCAGCCCAAAATTCATGTTTATATTTATCCATCAAGAATTTTCATTATTGGTCCTTCAGGCTGTTCCAAACAGAAGCAAAACGTCCAGCAAAAAAAAAAAGGGAAGCAAAACGCTAATAATGAATTATTATTTCAAAGGGAGATTAAGAGAGGGATTGAAATTGCGATTTCATATATAAAGAGTATAATTTTAAATTAAATTGTAAAAAATGATTGCGATTTAAAAATGCAAAATGCAGGGAAAATGATATTTTTTAAAAAAGTATAATTTTAAAGACTAAATTATAATTTTAAAGGTCAAACTTCTATTTTTTTAAAGAATAATGTTTGTGCATCTACTTCATATCCTTTTTCAGAGTCCTTCTAATATATATAGACTAACTTTTTCATTTTTAAAAAGAGCAAAGTGGACCCCAACTTTATTTAAAAAATAAAAAACTCATTTCATATGTATCAGAAGGACTCTGAAAAGGACATAAAGTAAATGTTCAAACATTACTCTTTATCAAATGTTTAACTGCATATTTAAAAATCACGTTTTCAAATCACAAATTTTAAAATCACAAATCCCGTCGTTACTCATTTTTGTGAAAACTATCCTAAATCAGAGGCAAATCAATAAAATGAAATATTACATCAATTTTTGTCGATATTTATAGAGTTCTATCTTGTTGTAAAGTGCAAAGAACAATCACTTCAACTCCTTACAATCTAAATGCAATTTTCTTTTACCCACAATTGTTTGTTAAAATCTTTTGTTTTTTGTTCTGAAAACCAAAAATATTTGCAAACAATCAAAGACACAAAACGCTTCTAAAAACACAAAAATGATTTTCACCTTATGCCACAGTAGAACACTTTTTTTTTAAAAAAAAAAACAAAACAAAACAAAAAATACCCCAAAACACAATAATAAACATGCATGATTCTCTATTCCCTTCTTCTCATTTCTATTGTATGCATTAATAATGGAAAAAAAAAATAGACTTCAATCATCCACATGCAGTCCTTGTAAGCATGAAGAGTGAAGCGCTGTTTACTTTTGCATCATGCACCAAACAAAAACTTGCCCTAAAACTGCAACAAAACTCAACTTTTGCTTGTATGATCAATCGAGGCACTTGCTTGGCCGCTACCATCAAATAAATATATGGGAGCATTTTCTGACTAAAATATGCTAATTTATTTATTTTTTTATTTTTTAGGGTATTTTTTATTTTTGGTTTGAAAAAGTGTTCTACCGCAACATAAGTAATATCCATCCAACCCTCTATTATTTTTCACAGAGACTCAAATCAAGCACGCTCAGAAAACCAAAAAAAAAAAGACTAATCCAGCACTTAAATTAGCAAGCATATATGAATAAATGATTACGATTTGTCTTACAAACCAGCTCCTCCTCGCTAGTAGCCTAGAAAGCAGCCGTTGAACTTGAACCCAATGCCACGAGACTCTTGACAAATATTTTTCTTGAAAAATAAAAAAGAAACTGCCATCAAATTGCTTTCTTGCTTGTCAGGGTTAGCAATCCATATTGAGCATCTACACTCATTTTTGGCGGTCAATGGGAGATGAAGGATAGCAAAATCAAGTTCACTTCAAAGAAAGAGGTACTCAGAAAGGCTTCTCAAGAAACCATCCACATCTTAATCAATATTCCAATCTGACAGTCTGGTCAAGGTGAAAATATTTTGAGAACAAATCACAGGGCAGGGTAGAAGTAAGCAGCAGCCATGATTCATGGAAAACTTTCAAAGTTGAAGCAAATATGGGCTTTGCAAACAACAGATGACGCTTGATTCAATGTAATTTCAATACCATCAACCAAGCAGTTTTTAATTTGAAATCCAATTGGGAAGTAGGTTGGCAGTTCAAATGAAATTACCCTAATTATCTCCCATTTGGATCACTCCATTACAATTGCAATTTTACCCCTTTGGTTTGCCTAACTGGCTCCTCTCCAATTATCTCATAGCTTTGTCGCATGTTTTTCGCATTGTCAACAATAAATTTCAGAGAAAGTTTTAACTTTCTGGAGGAAGATAAATCCTAAAATGTCAAACTAACCAAACAAAAGCGGCAAAAGGAACCTCTAAGGTTGGCATATACAGCCAATCAATTATCCTTAAACAAGGTATATACACTGCTGTATTGGAAAGTTAATCCAGCATAGAATAATATCAATCTAAAAGCAGTAAATAATCACTAAGATAATTCTACCAAGTGATAGAACTTTCATGGAATTAGCTTTCATCTTAACCCGTTTACAATGCCAAAATGCCACTAGAGTGAGCCCGAGATTTCTTTACATCGAGGTCCTATCACACATTTTCCACATCAGTTCTCCAACGGTAAGTCAAACTGGGTTTTCTAAACCATGCCCTAAACCTAGGGTTGCTAGTTTAAACATAAAGCCCAAAAGGTTAGCAAGATAAAAGGGGAAAAAAGGGAAAAAAAAAAAAAAAAAAAAAAAAGAAAAGAAAATGTCTTTCAACTGCACCAGGCAAAGATACAGAGAACATCATGTAAAAGCCCAAGCATCAACCAGACTTCACAAAATGGCTTGACAGCAATCTAGGGATCTCTTGGAACCCAACTTTGTCTTGCCCATTGAAAATGGATTTCAGCTTCTCATCACAAAAGACTTCCCTCTTATTTTCAGGGTTCTGCAAAACATTGTAATGTGTCATGGACCAGAAATTAAGATAAGACAAGAAGCACGTGGTAGGCATGCAACAGAACTATTGAAAATGAGTTCTGAGGATTTGCAATGCCATGACCATAAGCAAGAATTATATATATTAAGAAAGGAGCCTGCCAAATATTTTCATATCATGACAAGTATATATTTGTGAATTATTACAAGTTTTCCTACGCCACCAATAGCCTATGTGAAGTGAAACAATTAACAATAACATTTTCCGTGTGTTGGCCGGGGCTCATGTATCTTCTCAAATTATGTTCCAACTATTTATACTCCTATATTGAACTTTACACTATTAATGATGAGTTTTTTTTGGATAAGTAATCAAAATTTTATAAAGAGCAAAAGGGCACTAGTCAAGTACATAAAAAGTATACAAGAGAAACAACTAACTAGAAGAAACAAGAGATCAAGAAAGTCAAGAAGCCCTGATGAGTCTTGAACCCATGATCATGCCCTCCACCCTGTTTTTACAAGGGGGAAGAACTGCCATTTGAAGAGCAGCAGGCAAAATCATTTATGGGGCATTTGGGCAATTCATACGCTTGGCTCTAATTAAAAACTAATTTGAATCATTGTGTTACTAGGGATAGAATCCATACAAGCCATTATTTTTCTTAAATATCTGTTAAAATGAGAAAACCTAGAAGTTCCAACCCCCAATTTCATCTCTGTTCTATAACAGATTGTGGTAGTGTCTCTCCATAGTAAGGCATCAAAATTTTGTGCTCAAATGTAATGGTTCAAGTTACATGGATAGTTGAGATTACCTAGCACAATGACCCATAAATAGCAACTAAAGACAGATCATCTATGTTCAACGAGTAGCAATTTGTAACACATAAGAATAACTTAATCGTAGCACAATCACAGTCAGTCAAATAAAAGAGAGGAACAAATTACAAAACCATAACCCTAAGCCAGAGAGAAAGGGAGAGAGATAACCTGCAGGTTGTGGAGCTTGATGTAATCCCAGATCACCTTGACAGCCTGGGTGCGGGAGCAATGGGAGGCATCAACGAAGTTGCCGAGTTGAGGAGAGACCTGAACCACCTTCTGTATGCCAACACCCGGGCGGCTCATTGTGGACGTTGGCTTCTTGGTGGAAGCCCTCTTGGCAGGAGCAGAAGAGGACGACGCGGATGATTCCTTGACAGCCACCATCAGTGTCTTCGTTCCCGCGAACACTACCCTCCAACGCGAAGCTGCTGCTGCTGATGCCATGGGAGCCTCACTGCTTTCTAAAACCCAAGACAGACACAAAAAGAAATTGGGGCTTTTCGGTAGGATTAAAAGAAGCTGCTAACTAACTGGGTCATTTTGAAAGTGGATCCTAAAGCACGGCTTGCAATGTGGGCTGAGATACCTTAACCAACAAACAACTTACTACAGCTTGGCCCTTACCCCTTAGGTGTTCCACATATCAGTCTTGTGTTCATCTCCGTTAACGCACGGAGAATAAAGGATTCATTTCAATTTTAATGGTTGATTTTGTTGCGTCATTATTATGAAATAATTATACAATAAAAATTGTAGTTTTTAGCATTACTCAAAAAAGACTCCAATTGGATATAGACGTGATTTTACCACCAAAATAGAAAAGGTTTTGGACAGAAATAAAGAAGACAGAGTTCCTAAGTTTTGTTCCCACTGCACGCTTCGAGGCCACGACAATTAAAATTGCAGACATCTTCTTCCACCTATGGAAAAAAGAGAGAAAAAAAAAAAAACCCTAAAAAGGGTTCAGAAAGCCTTTCACAAAGACCCTTACACAATAGGGCAAACCCCTAAATGAGTAAGGCCAAACTCAAGGCCTCATATTCTCACGAAAGCCACCTGTCAGACATTATACTTAGCAAGAATGTTCGACCTCCATGGAAATTAACTTCGTGGAAGCTCATTAAGCCAATGGACAACACCTTTTTTTGTATTGTTTTTTTTTTCTTCTCCTGATGTATACTGTGAAAACATGTATTTAGGGGGATAAATGCAGATTGTTTTCTAGTTTTTGTTGTGTGCTTGATCAGAGTACTGCCTTGTCTTCTTCAATTACCCCTTCGTGCATGAAGGCTTTGACAAATACCAAGTACAAAGATGGGGAAGGTTGAGCAGGTCAGGAGGATAGCTATCATCACTGGTTTCCATGACATTGGAATTCATATAGCATAAAAACAATATATATAGGATGTCATTGAACCCAACAAATAAAAATTTATTGCCAAGCCCCGAGAGTTATCAACATAACCTGTCTAACAGTTCTGACCATCTCAACAATATTACCATAAACACTCATCACACATCTGCCTTGTCAAAACTCCAACAAAGCTATACGGGAATTACAACCCAGGTGCCATTAACTTTGTGGGACAGAACACAGATGTCCAAGAAAGGGAAATAAAACAAAAAATCAAATGCAGCAGACCACAATCTGAATAGTATTATAACCGTTCAAAAGATTCAACTCTTCATGTCCAGGCAGTAAATATGCTGGAACAGCGTCCTACTTTTTCTTTTTCCCTTTCGCTTTCCCACTGCCCATTTGGTATTTGTTATCTTCAGTGTTTGAGCTTGCGTTCATGCCTCCTGCTTGGTTGAACTGTGGGGACAGCAATTTGGCAATCTCTGGGAGACCAACTCTGTCTTTACCTTTCAACATTTTACCCAAGTTATCCTCCCAAATCTTGTCCTTGTGGATACCAGGGCTCTACATGGTACAATTGCTATGTCAACCCACCAAAGAAGATCAATCTATTGTTCTAATAAATAACAATTAATATGTATTACTCGTAGAAAAACAGAGAAGAAAATGGAAGGAGTGCAAGCCCTTCGACCATTTTAGCAATCACAACCAGGGTCACAATCAATCAACTACATTTTAAAACGAATCGTTAATTATAGATCTAAGCAATCACCAGTCATCTGTTTCTCTCAATGCTGTTCGGGATTCATAGACAGACAGAACCCCTTCCTTTGTACTTAAAATTCTAGTTTACATATGTATATGCCTATTTATTCTGTTATCATTGCTTTATATGTTCTGGAAGTTCAAAAGTTGGTGAGTCAATGGAATTAGGACGTTGTAATTGATAACAAGATTGAATACCCCAAACAAAAGTGTAGCGATAGAAAGTATAAACAAACCCGTCCAAATGAATGTTAGAAAAGTAATGCTAGAAATTACACTTTTATCCCACCTATTGACGTGACAAATCCAATCAATTCTTTATTTATTTATTTGAACAAAGGTTGAGCCAATGGCTGTTTGCCACTGCCCGTTGGCAAGGTAGGGATAGTAGTTGGATAAAAATGTAGTTTCTACCATTACTATCACTAAACACATAGGAAAAAAAGCAAAATGAAGTGAAACTAACATATGAATTGAAGTAAAAGAAATCATAGTCTCTTAGCTCAACTGAACCAACCCTTGGTCCGCCATTCTAATCATCTAATCAGGGTCACCCTCATACACCATTCTATCCTATCTCAAGTCAACTCTTTCATAACCATATTTACAAGTTTCTTTCAGTTTCATGACAAAAGATAAAATAGCTACGAATCAAAATCCATTATGCTTCTTTTAAGGTTATATCTTCAATCAAAACTGAATCCTTCACATAAAGAATGAGAACAAAGAAAATAGGCATTAAGAGTTGAATGGTAATGATTGCTGACAGTTAGTTTCTCACAGCAATTTCATCAAACAGTTGCAAAGCAAAGCAAGACATGCAATGAAGTACTCATTAGTGTGTGTATATATATATAGAGAGAGAGAGAGAGAGAGAGAGAGAGAGAGAGACCCGGAATGTGTTGATCTTGATGAACTTGGAGATTAACAAGGCGTTTTCAGATCGAGAGGTGTGAGGAATGCCGAGGAACTTGCGGAACTCAGAAGAAGAAGAAGACGGTTTGATCGCTTTGGTAATCGCTTTGGGAATGGGATGATGCACTTTGGTGCTCATCCTCCTGCTTCCTACTCCCAATACCCTAACTACTGTACCCGCCATGCCGATGGTTTTAGGCTTCCTTCGCCTTCAGCTTATGAGTTATGACTTTGAAGGCCCCTTTAACCCCAACTAAAGATCTTAGAGGGGAAAAAAATGCCCACCTAAAATCTTGGAAAAAAACAAAAACATAATAAATAATAATCCTGTGCCCACTGAATAACGTTTGGGTTGCATTCTAAATATTCTCTTTATAAGGAATATAATTAATTACTATGAGTAAGAGTGTAATACAAAAGTCATTTATTGGGAAAAGATTTTAATAGAAATCCCCAAGTCATTATAATAACAAAAAATTTACTTATTTAATTTCTGAGATTTGCAGTTGTACCGAACTGATATTTGGTTTATCAAAAGTATCATGAACAGAGATGGAATTAAGACTAACTTTGGAGGGGCTGATTGCATTGAATTTTTTTTTTTTAAAGGGGCCATCATTTATAAAGTAAAAAAAAAAAATCCTATATATTTTTAACAAATTCAGAAGCTAAAAAGTATTTTTGGGTGGAGGGGGCTAAAGGCCAGCCACTCTTGGTCCATCCATATCCATGAGATTAGCTATTAGTTCAATAATCCTTATCGTCCAACCCCTCACCCTAGTAAGGGGTGAAATTGCAGGCGGCCAACTGCCTCTCATCCCCTCTGCCCCTCACCCTCACAAGGGAGATACTGTTACCCATTACTTGGTGAGTGGCTGCGTCCCTTCAGCGTATGAGGCAGGTCCCTCTCAGCCTCCCCTCAGCTGGTGAGGGCCGGTTGTAAAGGACTGCCCTTCTTCTTCTTTTTTGTTTATTTTTTTCTTTTTCAAAATTTTTTTAGTTTTTTTATTTGAGTTGAAAGGTAAAACTCTAATTTTATAAGAACAAGAAGCCCAAGTCATCACTTGTGTCATGTATCGATCAACAATTTGTTGTGACATGAATTTATGTGTGCATCGATTTTAAATCTTTAAATCATTGAGACGACACAAATCATTTTGAACAAATAGCTTATTCCAAGAATTTCCGTGCTATTTTTGGTGCCCCCAAAGATTTATTTGGAACTACAACAAAATCAAATTTGATTTTCCCCTTTTGTGTTGAGAAAGAAAAATCCAAATCCAAATCCAAATTGGCAATCGACAAGATAATGGATTTCACACAGCCTCTTTCCTTCTGTTTCATCAGACAGTCAAGCAACGATTCACAATTGCATGGGACAACTTAATAGGAGTTGATAAAATTCATAAGAATAACTAAACAAAATAAAATAACTTTCCATGCACGTCAATCCACATCACACGAGCTATCAACCTCAAATCGGAAAATTCAAGCTCCAGTACTACGCCAATGCAAAACCTGATGGAGAAGTGATGGTGAACCAATTGACCAACGACACAAATGCCAGATAGGAACCAAGCTTCATATGGTGACATTGTGATGAGCATCGGCTGATCTACAAGAAACAACCCAAGAGACAGTTGATTCCTTTAGTTTCTCCTTTTCACGGTTAAACACTTATCCAGCCTGCTCATTCTAGTATATACAAGAACTTTGAAATCTCATTCTCATAACGCATCAGACTGATGCCAGTAATAGTTATGATGGTGATGATATTTACTCCAACGTTGCCCCTCATCAAAATCTCCAAATGAATGTGGGTGAGCCTTTTTGCTTCTGCTCTTGTCACTTCTACAATGCCTCTCAGAATCAGAACCTTCTGATGCATAAAATTGCTTCTGCCCGCTCATTTTACTTATGATGCCCCTCATTGTCAGAATCTTCAGGTTAGTAGGACTGCTTGTACCACTGCACTTCCCCTTGACACCTATCGTAATGATAAACGGCTCATCTCAACGTGACTTTCTCTTGAATTGTTAAAACTTACTCTTGACACTTCAACGATGCCACCCAGTGTCAGAATCTTCAGATGAATCAGAACCCATGTCTGCTCTTGTTTCTTCTACGGTACCTTTTAGCATTGGAATCTTCAGATGAATAGGAACACTTGTGTCTACTCTTGTCACTTCTATGGTGCCTCTCCGCGTCAGAATTTTCAGATGAATCAGAACCCTTGCGTATGCTCCTGTTTCTTTGACACCTCTCGAGGTCAGAATCTTTAGATGAATACAAACGCTTGTCTCTGCTCTTGTCACTTCTATGATGCCTCTCAGGGTTGGAATCTCTGCTCTTGTCACTTCTATGATGCCTCTCAGGGTAGGAATCTTCATACGAATAGGAATCCTTATGTGTGCTCTTGTAACTTCTATGATGCCTCTCAGGGTCGGGATCTTGGGATGAATAGGAATTCTTGTGTCTGCTCTTGTTACCTCTATGGTGCCTCCCAGGCTCAGACTCTTCAGATGAAAAGGAACGCTTGGGTCTGCACTGGTCACTTTTATGATGCCTAGCAAGGTCAGAATCTTCAGATGAGTAAGAACGGCCGTCCCTACATTTTTTACTTCTACCATTTCTGTCAGCAGCAGAATCTTCAGATGAATAAGAATGCTTGTGTCTGCTCTTTTTACGTCTATCAAACTCTGTACTGTCTGATGAACTCGATTCAGAAAGATTTTGCCTTTTTTTCTTCATCTTGCGTTTTTTCTTCTTTGACCTCTTCTCCCCATCCTCAGAAGATAACTCATCTTCATTTGGATCGTTCCATTCTCTACTAGGTTGTGGCTGCTGCTTTTTTCGCTTACTCTTCTTTCTAGACTTCTTAGATTTGCCAGAGAAGTTGGTCAGCAACATGGGGATATCACCCCCACTGAGAAACCCTACAAAATGGATGGGGACGACAGTCATACACAAGTATCCAAATATATACAAGAAAATAGTTGTCACTGAAATTACTGGAATAGAAAAAGCATATACCTCCATACTCATCAAATATGTCATCAGCAACTATTTGCTGGTTAGGATCATCCGGTTTAAACCCTCCCCGGGGAGGACTAACTCCTGGTTTTTGCTTAAGCTCCCACTTTAGAGGCTGTGAAATAGGCCAAAGAACATGGGACAGTTGATGTTAGTTCTGACCGCAGGACCATGTTGCAACACAAAGGGATACGTATTCAATTCAGAAACAAAAGTAGAAGTACAAAGAACTCAAAAATGATCTTATTTATTTGATTCAGAAACAATATACACTTGTGCATGCTGAAACAATATACAGTTTTGAGTGGAATAAAATTATAGGTGCAAAATGAGGATATATCTCTGAGAAAAGCAAAAAGAGATGAATATCCACTCAAAGGTGGGGGTGGCAGTTATGAGGGGAAAAAAAAATAGGGGAGCCGCCTAAAAATTACTTTACCAAATGCCATGGAGACTGATGAATGCACTAGTAAATGAAATTAGTTTAATTCAAGTTCAAGGAGTGAAAAGGGCTACAAGGAGGCCAGGAAATAATCTTGTACCAAATCTAAACAGCCGACAGAATCTTACAGATTCACCAATTAAACAGCAATATCAAGTTGATTTCTGTGAGCAAAAAGGAAAAATTGGCTTTAACAGCCACAAACCAAGTTTTTGAGCAACCAATAGATGGTAAGACTGACCTCACTGGGATCTGCATGGGCAAGTATGGCATTTAAGGGGTCATCTCTTTTCAGTCGACTCTCTTCATTAGGCATTATAGCATCCTTCAATGGACATTCGCGGTCACCACTTTGGTGGCCATAATTTCCACATCTTAGACATTTCACATTGCGCACTTCAACTCCAAATGGTTTCACTCTGGCAGGAACACCAGTCTCCATCCTGAAAAAATCAATCATTGATGAAATTTACAACTAAATCGGTGTTCACTTATCAATATCACATGTATGCTTAACTCAAAATAACTGTGTAAATGATAGCAGTTACAAGGTAACTGTGTATCTCCATAGCCAGAGGGAAGCACCAGGTAAAGAGTTCATATAGCTTAACATTTCATTTCAAAAGAGTAAACATCAGAATCCTGAAGAAGGCTTATAAATATATCACTTATCTTCTAAAAGTTGTAATGTATCACATACCTACTACAAGTCTTTGGCAGTTTCAACACATTCAAAATAGATTTTTTTTTTTCAACACACTAAAAATAGATGACTGGCTACTTAAACCCCCTCTTGGATAGAGCAACTCCAACAAAAGTCGAGTGCTCTTTTCAACCATGTAAAAATAATAACTGCGGAGGGGTATTTAAAATCAGAACCATCATTAAAAGCTGCAAGGAAATGGAAATTGAGATAAATACAATCCATCTGCACGGACAAATATGTTGGACTGATAACATCTTTTCTAAATAGCAAGCAATACCAAGGAGTTATATCAATCTGGCATGGCTTATTTGATAGCTTCTCTTATGCATTTTCATTATAAGGGGATTATTCTTATATTTTTCAGAAGCCAGTAGAGAAGTTTCCCAAAATATGAAAGAATTAAAAAGCTTGCTTATATCATACTTTCGTAATTGATGCCCAAATTGTTCATTGGGACAAATTCATGCTTGCGCAAATTCAATCAGACCCAACACCACTTTGTTGCACAAAATGACGGACCTGATATTAGCAAAGTGTTCAGCATCAGCATCACAAAAGGAAAGCTGTCATCCACAAATAACAAAAGTGATACTGCCACAATTCCTCAAGAACCAATTTCAACTGGAAAACCAGAAAAATAACTGCCCTCCACTGCTCTAATTGATATTCTACTTAGGATCTCCATGACAAGAATAAAAATCCATGGTGAAAGAAGATCCCCTTCCCAAGGCCCTCTGGAGTTTATTAAAGAAGCCAAATAGAGTGCCATCAGCCAAAACCAAAAGTTTGACCATGGAAATGCAAGAAATAAAATTTATTTCTTCCATTTCCAGCTGAAACTAAATCTGTCCAGTACATAGGTTAAACAGTCCCATTTCAGGTGATAATGAGACTTCTTAATATTTAGCTTGCAGATTCCTCCATTGATCCTACTGTCCAGGCACTCATTAGCTATGAGAACTAAATCCAAAAATCTGTCTCCAGTCAATATAAGTGTTCTGAGAGTCCCACCAATTTCACTAGATCCCCTTTTAAAGCTGTTAACCAAAACCTTTGCCAAGAGCTTATAAACAGTTCCAAACCAAACTAATCAGCCAAAAGTCCCTAATATTTTGAGCTGACATCCCAAACCAGCACTCAAACTACTAACAAGGTATAATAGTATTCTGAATATTCCACAATATTGATTTTTAAACTCTTCACCACAACTTATGTATAATATCAAGTATAACCCACATGTAACTTGTAAACACTAAAAGAATTAAACAACCACTTGTAGTTAATGCCACATATATTGGACTACTACACCCATTAAGCAGCAATAAAGCACATCATTGTGTAAAATAACAAAATACCTCCATGCAATGTATTAGATAAACAGCATGTACATATATCATTTCCCAACCTCTTACTAAAGGTCAACACATCCAAACTAAACAACTTTATATATATTGAAAGAGGACCCAAAAATTTCTCAGCTCCATGGAGAATCTGAAGGAATCTTGTATTTCAGTTATAGGAATCACATAGACAGAAGTCATGGAGTACATATTATGGTCCCAGGAATTATTCTTTCGGTTGCTTTGACTTATTCATTTTTTTTTTAATAAGTAATCAAAATATCATTAAAACTCGGGTATACAGGAAATATACAAGAAAAACACCTATATAGAAGAAGAAGAAAAAAAACAATCAAATCATTAAAACTAATCACCAAAGAAGCTACAAACACAGCTGTATAAAGAGAATAAAAAAATGACTTCATGGTCCTTGAAATTTCAATCATTTCTTTTCCCAGCAAGCAAACAAATCAATCACCCAACTAGGAATAACCCAAGACAGCCCAAAACGATTGAAAAAAGCATTCAATAAGACGCCAGCAACCTCACAACCAACCTCCACGGACTCCCTATCTCTCGTGCACATACAACACATATCGACCACAATTACATGCCGCTTCCTAAGGTTGTCCATAGTAAGGATCTTCTCTAAAGCCGCTGACCAAACGAAAAAAGCCACTCTCAAAAGAACCTTGGTCCACCAAATGCTCTTCCAAGGAAAAGAAATGACATCATTACCGATAAGGACACTTTAAAAGAACCTAACATTGAACACCCTTTTGTTTGAAGAGACCCATCAGAGCTTGTCTTCATCTTTCTCTCTCACTCTAAAGGAGTACAACAAATTGAAAAACGAAACCAAGATATCCATCTCACAATCATGAGCCGTTCTAATAAAACTTACGTTCTACTGAAAAGAGCCACTAGAAAGCTCCAAATGAACTACAATAGAAGCATTCTTCACACAAGCAATGCTATGTAAAACCAGGAAAGCTTCCTTAAGGGCCTTCTCCACACACCACACATCATGCCAGAATCTAATCTTTGAGCTCTCTCTCAACTAAAATCTGCTATGACTATAAAACATCCTCCAACCCCTCCTAATATTCTTCAAAAGCCCAACCCCATACGACCTAGGGGAATAAAACACTACCCTCCCAAAGAACTACCAAATTTGGAATCCACTACAACTCTCCACCATACCTCTCTCTCATTTCCCTAGAAAGCACAATCGAACATCCTCAAATTTTGAACCCCAACCCTCCCTCAGAGATTGGAGAGCAAACTTTAGACCAACTAACCAGTTGAAATTTAAACTCTTCACTTACCCCACCCCACAAGAAATCTCAATGAAGCTTCTCTATGCAGTTTGCAACATCAGCAAAAAGGGGGAAAAGAGACATGAAATACATAGGTAAATTGGAAATGGTTCCCTTTATAAGGGTAACCCTACCATCCTTAGACAAATACATCATTTTTCAACTAGCTAACCGGCACTTAATCTTTTCAACCACGCCATTCCAAATAGGGTTGGCCTTGCAAGAAGCCCCTAGCAATAGGCCAAGATACTTCAAAGGTAAAGAAGAGACCCTACAACCCAAGATGCCCACCAACCCACCTACATTATCCACATTACCCACAGGAACCAATTTCGACTTAGCTAGGTTATCCTTCAACTCGAAGAGAACTTCAAAGCATAATAATAAAACACGTAGATAGCGAAGATGTTCAAGATTGGCCCCACAAAAAACCAAAGTGTTGTCCGCAAACAACAAGTGTGATATATGGACCACACCAGAGTGCTTAGACCCCACAGAAAGCCTAAGAGAAAACCCCCATCAACAATTGCAGAAAGCATTTACTCGAAGCCTCCATGACAATAACAAACAAAAAATGAGACAAATGGTCCCCTTGTCTCAACCCACAAGAGTTACTGAAGAAACTAGACGGGTTGCCATTCAACAAAACGGAGAAGCGCGCCAAAGAGATACAATGCACTATCCAAGAGCACCATTTATCTCCAAACCTGCACCTTCTCAACAAATATAGTAAGAACTCTCAGTTGACATGATCATAAGCCTTCTCAATATCCAGCTTGCAAAGCACCCTTAGATCACCAAATTCGATCCTACTATCAAGACATTCATTCGCTATAAGCATAGAATCAAGGATTTGCCTACCTTTAACATTCTGGGGCTTCGAAATAATCTTCTCCACGACCTGGCAAGGACTTTGGCAACAATCTTATAAACTCTACTAACAAGACTAACATGCCTAAAGTCCTTAAGATCAATAGCCCCAGATTTCTTTGAGATGAGAGTAATGAACGTGGCATTAAGGCTTCTTTCAAACTTAAACTAGCATAAAAGTCATGGAAGACTCCCATAATGTCTGTCTTAATCACCTCCTAGCAAGCTTGGAAGAAACCCATAAAAAAACATCAGGACCAAGAGCCTTATCACTGTTCATACATTTCACCACCTCTAAGACCTCCCTCTCCTCAAACGGATGCTCTAACCAAGAGGCCCCCTTCGCATTTATAGACTCAAAAGCAAGACCATCCAGCTTGAGCCGCCAGCTGAACGGTTCTGAAAAAGACTCCCATAGAACTGAACAATATGTTCCCTGATAATAGGTTCGCCGAAAGAAACTGAGCCATTTACTAACAGCGATTCGATGGAGTTGTACCTCCTATTCGAATGGGCTACCTGATGAAATTTTTTTGTACATTTGTCACCCTCTTTTAGTCAAAGAACCCTCGACTTTTGTCTCCAACTAATCTCCTCCAACAATGTAGCTTTTTACAACTCACTAGTAACCACGCTTTTCCTCATCTTCTCTTCAACAACTAAGGCTCTTACTTCCTCCAACCTATCAAGGGTGCACAACTCTTCAAAAAGAGCTTTTTTATGGATCTCCATGTTACCAAACACCTGCTCATTCCAAATTTTTAAATCAACTTTCAAGGCCTTAAGCTTTTGAGCCAAGATGTAGCTAGGAGAGCCATGAAAGCAATACGACGACCACCACTGCCTCATCTTATCCACAAAACCTTTTGCCTTTAACCACATATTCTCAAACTTAAAAGGTCTTTTGCCCCCCTGAATTCTTCCACAATCAAGAAGAATGGGGAAATGATCTGAGCACAGCCTATGTAGCATCTTCTGGAAAAAATTGGGATACTTAGCTTCCCAATTCGGAGAAACAAGAAACCTATCAATTCTTGACCAAGAGGGGAAATCCCGATTATTAGACCACGTAAAAAACCCCCTATATGATTAAGATCCATGAGGCCCTGCTCAAAAATGAACTCGGAGAACTCTTATCATACTGGGAGAATAGCGCACTTCCCCCTATCTATCACTAGGAAAGCGGGTGATGTTGAAATCACCTCCAATGCACCACAACATATCCCACCAACTAATCAGGCCAGCCAAATCCTCCCATAAAGACTGTCTGACGCTATCTGAATTAAGCCCATAAACCCCAGCAAAAGCCCAAATAGAAGAAGAGCAAGTTCCAACTAAAACTCATCTTTAAACTATTGTAAATTTGGTAGTTATTAATTCTATCACTTTCGCTTTTTAACAAAAGAAGAGCAAATTTCCTAATAAAAGCAAGAAAGCTATATATGGTGCATAATGCTGAAACTATTGCAGCACAAAGTCGATATACTTCTCCTGACAACTAGTTCTAACAGAAGGCATAAAGGATACAGGTTGTCCTCTCAATTTATATGATCAGCAACATCTTGAAGATTTCTTAACGTTTTTAGACATTAGCTTTCATGTGTGACGTCAAAAAACAGCCGAGTAAGCTTTGCAGCATTAAACATGTCACTCTTACTCTTGATAACTGGAACAGAGCAGATCCATACATACCGAGGAGCATTTTTTAATACTTCAAATTCTTCTTCAGTAGGTAATGGACGCCCGAAAACATCTTTTGGTCTCGGTTTCTTCTTTTCTTCACCTCTGACAGGAACAGATTCTGGTGGCCTACAAGAGAAATGCAATCACTTTTTAATTATGTTACTGCAAAGTACAAAGTGCATTTCTATTCTTTCATTTTTTTTTCCTTTCTGGGACAAATTAGTTCCAACTTAGAATTGTATACAAAAGCAAGACAGAGATGCAAATGGTACATTGCAGTAGAGGCCCCATCAGCGAGTGGGTCTTGAGAGGGGTTATTCTGTTCCTCTCTTTTCTGCTCATCAGCAATCTCTGCAGCTTTGGCACTTTCCGCATTGTAACCGGGTGGGCGTACATACATGAAGCTAACAGCTTTCATCATCTCCACCTATCATTGTACAGCTTACAGTTAAATAGAATATAAAAAGAAATATACATATTTGGAAAACGAACATCCTATAATGAAAGCAGTACCGAGAGATTGTTGCATTGGCTAATCTTTGTTAGAGCTTATCTGTCACACCCCGAATTTGGGTGAATTAACAAGGCGTGAAACCAAGCGTTTTATAACAATCCCCAAGGCAATAAAATTACAGCAGGAAATTTTTAAAACTTTTTTCTTTATTTAATTATATACTTTAATACAATGATACCAGAGTTCCATAACTGTATACATCTCAAAAAATCTACGGGCCGATCCCGAAGAAACTATACTGCATGTAGGGAGGTCATCGCCATCCCAAACCTTTGACCGGCTAGACCGATGATGTAGGGGCAATACTCATCAATGGCTGTAAGAATGTCTATAAAAGGGGAGAGTTTTACAACTCGGTAAGTAAACACAAAATATAAGCTGAAACATTTGGATGCAGAAAAATCTGATTTACAAGTCATATTAAAATTAAACTTGGAAACATAATTTCATAATTATCTTTAATCATCATGACTTGTAAATTAATCAAAATTTTCATTCATGCTTTTTCATAACAAACTTCCTTCCCTTTTTCATAAACATCAACATATCATATAACATGTTACCCCATGGACCATTTCTTATACCCTGAGCGGTGCAGGTTGGCTTGTCCCGAAGGACCATTGTTAGCTCAATCCTATGGTCACAGGAGCGCTGTCGGTGTGGGAGCTTCCCTAGGTGAAGGCCACCCGACTGATAGCCCACGTGTGCAATAAAGTGTGGTTGCTATGCTATCCAGGCATCATAAACATTATATAGTTGATTCATAATATACCCGGTACCAGTCATAACATCATAACGGTACCGATGGGAAACGTAGTGCACATGCATCTTTCATAAACATAACATCATAGAGCTCATAAACTTTGTGCATGCTTTTTCATAAACATCATCATAATACATAACTTCATCTTTGAGCCCATAATCTTTCATACATAACATTGCATGTGCATAAATCTTTCATGAATCATATATATATATAAACTTTAAGTTTAATGCTCCATTTTTAATTTACTAAACTTTGAGACTATCTTTTTGGTCTTCAACTGTCTCTATTCATTAACCTCAAAATAAATCACTAATTTATCTCCACACCAAAAATCAATGCCTATTATTTTTAATAAATTCTGTCAAATTCAGAACTAATGACTGTTTGACAACTTGATCTATGAAACTTGCAAAAATTATAGCTTCCTCTATACAACTCCAGATGACATAAAATTTTTCTTAAAATTATCCTTATTTACAAGCCTATAATATATTTAAAATTCATGGCAACCCAGAATTATAAGATATTTTAAAATCCTCATGCAATATATATATTATTTTGACCCTTGCACCTTAAAAATCATAATTCTTCTTACACATGTCCAAAATAAAAACCCTTATGAAATAATTATAAGCCGGGTATCACATTCTCCCTTCCTTATAAAAATTTATTGCACGTCCTTAGAAATTCACCTTTATTATGAACTCTCATTCTCATCTGAAATCTCAAAATTTTCTAGTTGTCTATCAACTCCTTAAGCTTATATTCCTCAAATGTGCTTATCAATCTGAACTTTCAATAATCATGATCCTATAATTTCTCACATTCCTGCAACTTAAATTACAAAGGATTCTATGTGTCACCATGTATCAATGCTTAAAATTTTCTTATAAGCCATCGGAATTAGTTATTTATTTATTTATTTATTGCATAACAATACTATTTTATACTTAAAGCCGAACCCAAAATCTTTGAATGCATATCTAAATGTCCTTAATCTTCTGGTGTTGGAAAAAGAAAAAAAAAAAGAAAAAAAAGAACATACTATATACTTACCATTCCTTTATTTATCTTAATACTTCCAGCAACCACCAAAAAAAATCCTCTACAAATCAATTGAAATCAATTACTAAAATCACACTCTTCAAAATTTATTTCATTTTCGGCAAGCACACAATCACCAAAGTAAAAAATAAAGAAAAATTACATCCCAACAATCAACTATTCCGAAATTAGCCTTACATATTTTATTTTCTTGCGAGAATTAGTACATCCTCCCAAAATTTCCATAATCTACCAAAATTTACTTAATCAACGAGTGGGTATTTCTACAAACACCAAATAATCGATACTAGCCCATAACTTGTCAATTGGGTAAACAATTTTAATCCACTAGTCAATTCGGTAGACAATTTTTTGATTGATAAATTGACATAATTTAATAACAGTCAAATTGTTGCAGGACAAAAACATAATTAAGGAGATCAAATGAATACATGAATAGAGTGAGATAAATCTAAATCAGCTGAGAAGGAGGAGAAAGAAGAAAGGCAAGACCTTTTCTTTTTCTTTTTTGGAGATGAGAGCGGACTGCCGAAAGAATTCCTGCTCTTGAGCATACTGCGTTCACAGAGAGAAAGAGAGAGAGAAAGAAAGTAACTGAATTTTAATATAACGATAAGAGAATAAAAGACAAAAAGAGGCATCAAAATGAATAAAAATGAAGAGCATCATGCCTCGCGAGCGACTTCCTCGGCTCGGCGGTCGCGCTGGGCGTGGGTCTGCTCGGCAATCCACTTGCGGCGTTGGTTGGGATAGGAGAGGGGATGCCATGGCTTTTGGTTCAGGTACGAATGGCTCCATGCCGTGCCTGCCTTTGTCTTGTAATCCACCTCACCTTCACCGCCCTTGTCCGAGAACCTCTTACTCAGCCTTATTCCTCCTCCCTCTTCGCCTTCCATTCTTTCTACCCCTCTTCTCCCCAATTTCTCCACTTTATGCTCTACAAGACTACAATCTATTATCCATAAATTAAAAACACGCTACCGCGGACCAATTTACGATGTCTCCGTCGTTCATCTCTCTAGGGCTGAAAAGGCGAGATATGACCAGACGATTTTATGAAATTAATTACGTAAATAACTATTTTATGAAATTAGTTATGTAAATAATTAAGTAAAATTAATAATCAATGGGTAAAAATGTAATTATAGTAATAAAAAATATTAACACATTGAAAAGCTTAAGGAAATCTAGTTTTATGGCTTTCTGTTCGAATATGTGAGATCCAAAGGCTTTCGTTCTAATTTTTGTTCTAAGTTTAGTTTGGACAGATCATTTTAGAAATCAGAAAATTGAGCCATAGACGTTTGTTCTATTTCCCGTTCTATTTCTGGTTTGAATGGTAAAGTCCGTTCCAACTTCCGTCATAACCTTGGTTCGAACAGATCTTGTTTTGAGAAAACCTGATATGCTCGTTGGAAATCTCATTCCATTTGCAGTTCGAATGATTCTACATGATGTCTGTTCATACAGGTAAGTATCAATTCGACCGACGTGACATGTCATATATTATCGAGTCATTATGTGAGAGGGCATTCGAATAGGATTTTATCGATTCAAACAAAGAGGTCTGATTTTGACTATAAATAGCTGAATTGAAACACTTCAACTCATTTCCCTCCTTTTCTCCTCTCTTGCTCACCTAACCATCATTATGCTCTCCTAAGGCTTGGATCAAACCCAAGTATCTTATATTTTGGAGCTCCCATTGTGATTTTCAATCCTGAAATCACAATCCTTGGTGCGAAAACATTGTTTTCGCCTATCATTTTGAAGTGATTGCTTAAATCCTAACTTTTCCTATGTTGAGCTACATTTGATGAATGTAGTACTTAACGTGGTTTATTTTCTTCGAATTTCTTTTTATTTGAGGACTCTACGCCACAGGTTGAAGTCTTGTAAGCCAAAACTTTGATTGTCAATGTATAAACCTAAAACCTAATTTCTCTATGTATCTTAAGTTGAAATTTTTGGTACGTTAATCCTAGAGATTCTTTATGGGTTAGCTATTTTAGTTATAGGTAGCAAAATAGAACCTTAAAATATTATGGGTTGTCATGGACACTTGTGCTTATGGAAGATTAAGTACTTTAGAGTGTTTAAATTTATATTATAAGTTATGAATAATGTCTAAGTTCACATGCGATGTGATGCTGCAGCTTCTTATGATTGGAGTTGCATATTTGTGTTGGCATTTGTCTATCGTCAAATATCAAGCAGAATATAGTGATTATTTTACTTACTTGGAAAAAAAAAAAAAAACATAGTTTTATGTTTTAGTTTTAAAAGGTTTTATAAAATGCCTTCATGTTTTAGAAATGATAAACTTGTTAAGGAAATAATATAATTTACTTCATCAATTACACCAGGTTTGATTAATTGATGTTTTGTAAATCAAAATGTAGCTGTTATTAAAAATTAAGTAGAAAGCGAAAAATTGGCTCAATGTGAAAACTTAATAATAATTATACTCTCTAAACATGTGGACTAATATTTTTGCTTGGGCGATCATGGTTAACTTTATGAACGCTTAGATGATATTGTGGATAGTATTGATGATTAGGATGATGATCTAGTGACTACATATCTGGGGTATTATGATTGAGGGCGATGTATGCCTGAAAATCTTTTATATATACTTTTGTTAAATAGCTCTTGTGCATCAATATGTATGTTTTTGGCCATATTGATGTATTTTGGTTGTACCATGTGTGGCACTTTTGTAGCATTTCTTTTGTAATATAGTACTCATGATGTAAAATTATTTATGTCAGCTCCTTTAGTATGTTATTCTCACAGTATTGTTCATTTATTTTTTGATGCAGTGTTATATTAACTATGATGTGATATGCTCATGTTATAAGTTAATGATAGCTTGTGCGGTTTCATTTTAATATAGATAGATAGATAGATAGATAGAGATAGAGAGAGAGAGAGAGAGAGAGAGAGAGAGAGAGAGAGCACTACACACTGGTGTTCAATTTACGTTTTACATAAAAGGTGAGTTTGTGGTTTAAAAAACATTTTCCATAGCATTATTAAAATCATAGTAGCGCCCAGTGGAATATGTGAATATTCCATAACCCTTTTTTGTTGGATAAAAATTAGCTACAAACTGATTTGTAACTAATTCATACAAACCACTCTAATAAAGTGATACGTGTTCTTAAATATGTGAGAGGCACATGTATTTTTATTAATAATATTTTAAAAAAAAAAAGTGAAAAACACATGCTATTAAAAAATTATGTGCATCTCACATGCTTAGGGATATATATTAATTTATTAGAGTGCTTTGTATGAATTAGTTTGTAGCTAATTTTTGTCCTTTTTTGGTTGGGGCGTTACATTTGAGCAACATCTTGATTATTATTATGATTATTATTTTGGTAACAGCCACCAACTTGATGTTAGTTGTGATACAAATTCAATTTTTATTGATCTGATTATTTGTAGTAGTATAAAATAGAGAAATGCTATTTTTTTCATCTCCCATCCATACTTAGTACCTATGGATTACGCACGTTACATAATTTTTAGAGAGGATACATTGATGTGATATGGGTTGTTAGGCAACCCAAGGTAACTAAAGTTATAGCATTGAAGTATTTATGTAATGTATTTTTGGACTAAAGATTTGTATTAATATTAGACTTCCATTTTTCTTAAAAAAGTTTCTTGTATATATATATATGTTGATATGTAATTTCAGTTGAGGATGGGATTCAGAACAATGCATACGCAAAAGTTACAACGGGAAGTGGAAGACTGTCTCGGGAAAAAAAGTGTCACATATGCATCACAAGCTGTTTGATGAACGGTCCAGGAGACTTTTTTGTTCTGGTAAGACATGTACGATGTAATTTAATTATAATTGCATACATCATTCTATGTTTTAGTGTTGAGCTAAAAGATAAGAAAACTTGCAAAATGGGTTGCATTGCCGATGGAGGTGACTCTACCCATTATCACTCATTACACATTTTAGAAAGTCCTTAAATGAGGGCTTGATATAACACGTTGAAACAGCATCTTAAACTAAAAGTTTAAATTTATAATTATGTTTTCACTTATATGAGTATTATTGGATGTAAAACTATTTTATAAATGCTACCTCATATGAGACTGAACTATTTACCCCCGTTTTTTTTAGACGAGTAAATAAAAATTACAAAAGGATACAAAAGAAGAAAATTACAGAAACCAAATCCATTGGTACACTCCAACACTTTCTAGGTAGACTCTGCTAAGGTAAATTGAGAAATTTAATACTGTTAAAATATTGATTAAATTATTAAATTTACCCTTTGCTATGAGTTTAAGTTTTTGGAATAAGTAATGATTTATCATGGTGTTAGAGGAGAGATCTTGATTTCGAACCTTGTTTACGTCATTTACCCTTATTTCAATTAGATATTTTATGTGTTGGGTCTTACCAATTAAATGAGAGTTTGAGCACACGCGTGAAGAGAAGTATTAAAGTATTGATTAAATAATTAAAATTACTACTTTCCTATGAGCTTAAAATTTTTGTATGAGTGAAGATTTAACGAGTACAGTAAATGAATAAGCAATTCTTTGACAGGCTGTTGAAATGGGGAGTGGCTAGTGATATGAGTAGTTATTTTTGTAGAAATATCATTGAGTGTTGAGACCACCTCTTCTTTGATTGTGGTTTCAGCAAGAGGATTTGGAAGAATGTGATGCTTAAATGTAATTTTCCTTCTTTTCTTGAGGTTTTGGAAGACGTTTTGAGAGAAGGGCTTGCTGTTTGGAGGGGTAAACTTTTTAGGTGTCATTGGCAAACTTGCCTGGACTTCTACAATTTACAATTTATGGAGGCATAGAAATAGTTTGAAGTATGGCAAAAATCTTCGGTCTGAAGAGCAGATTTTGCTTCAGATTAATTGGGAAATAGGCACTCGGATTATGGGAAAGGCAAAAGGAAAATTTAAAGCCTCTGCTATCAATGAACGCCTTTGTGCTAATTGGGAGATTCCTTCCAATTTTCTTGTGTGAAAATGGTAGTTCTGTTGCTGCTGGGAGGGCCTGGAGATTTGGTTCTCTCGGGTTGTTATGTTGGGAGATCCTGCTATAAGTTGTTGCTACTGGCTCGTTCTGGATGTTTTTGGTTTGTTTCTCTTTGTATTTGTGTTGATGTTTTGGAGGAGAGGTTTTGATTTTCTTATCTGATTGTAGTAGTAGGTTTGTTTGTTTTGTTGTGATGTGTAATCTGGGTGGGGGTTCTATTCCTAGGCTTTTCTCAGAAGATTGAGATTAGTTAGTGGAGTATTTGTTTGTTTTTTTGTAACTGTGTTCCAGTGGATTTCCTGCAGGAAAGATGTTGTATTCTTCTGTGTGGAATGAAAAATATTATTCATCCAAAAAAAAAAAAAAAAAAAAAGAGAAAAGAAAAGCGATTCTTGTATTTCTAGTGTGGTCAAAAGCTCTTTCAACTGTTTGAAGCAGACTTCAGTCCCACTTCGTTTTTTCTTTTGGTTTGATCATTTGAAGCCATGACTACCGAGCCTTCCACTTTTTGATACTTGAATGAAAGCCACAATTTCAATAAAAGGAGAAAAGGACAGGATAGCTAGTATGCAGATACTTGTCCTTTTCTATTGTTTCAGGTGATCATATATTTTGGCGTGGATAGTGCATTTGTGCTCAAAGTAGGAAATGACAAGGATTTTGGCTGTCACTTCTTTGCATGGGCCTACACCCAACTTCAGTGACCTTTTGTGTGTCCACAACTCGGTGGGCCTCCTCCTGTAATTGCTTTGTTTTGCTTTCAGAAATTCTGTGGCTGCTTGTGTATAACTTTGCCTATTGGAAGAACTGGTGGTCAGAATTATATGGTTAATTTTTGTTGGTTGTCAAGTTAGAAGCGCTTTGTAAGGAAATGGGATTTAATTGAAACCTTTAATGAAAAGAGAGGAGTTTCTTTCTGTTATAGATTATAGAGGATTCAGTCTGGCCTGTTTGAATTCTTTCTTATATATAAATGGCTAGTAATTAAGGTGCATGCTACCTAAATTTTTCTTTTCTTTTCTCCCCTGCTTGAGTGTTCTCTCTTTCTGTCAATGCACTTGCAGGAATGAGGAAGCTATTAAACAAAAGTTCTCTTTTGGTCACAAAGCTGAAAGCCCCACACCACACATATTTAGAATTCAGTTCTCGAAAAAAGTAGTGGCCTTCATCTTTCAACTTTCCTGAATATTGAAATGCATATGTTACGCGCGCTGTTCATTTCCTTCTTGTCAGTCATGCTGCATATTCACTTTTTTATATAAAAATTTATTTAGAAAGTCATAAAATTTATTCTTAAATTAAAGCTTTCTGAGTTAGTATTCTTCTAAATCATAATGAAAAGGCTAATTAATACACCAGACTCAGAGGGAAGTTGATCAAAATTTCACAACATGATCACCAACGAGAACGTACCTAATTAAGTATCGATCGATCTAACACATTATTAATATTAAGATTAATATTCCTTAGTTGTTGAAGAAGAAGAAGAAGAAAACTCTTGGAACTCTGTTTGTTTGATGAAATAGGGCCTCTGCTGGAACTTACCTGAACTGTACTCTATGCAGTGCCAGATAAGCAACAAGTCGATAACCCACCAACATTAGGCCCATGATGGCCACGTCTACCCATAAATGATTCAGACCCATTGATTTGACTGCAGGGAAATCTCCAACTCGACACAACACTCCTTTTGAGCACTCATAATAATCATCCTCTTTGTATTGAACCCCAAGAAGAAGCTTGTAACAGTAGTAGCTATAGCTCAAGAACTTTAGCCAGATTATGAAGGGAGGAATTTGTTGAACATAATATCCTCCTGCTATGAGGAAAACAAGGGTCGTAACAGAAGCTAAAGTAGTGGCTTGTTTTATGTCCATAAGAATTGCGCCGATGGCCAAGCCAAGACTTTGGGAGACAAGAACACTGTAGAGAACCACAAGTAGGGAAAGGATGAAAGTCACAGGATTGGGCTTAAGCCCACCCATCCAATAGATAATCAACACGAATGCAGTTGGGAGACCAAGCTCCAATGGCAGGTCTCCAACTGTTCTCGCTAGGAAGTAGGAAGAAAGCCGGTACATTCCCGCTGACCTTTCCTTGATTAGCATTCTTCTTTCTTGGGGAAATGTGAATACTGCATTGTAGAGAGGGTAGAAGCCCCAAAACACAGAGAAGAAGAAGAGCAAGGCGATCTGCATTCAAAATAAGAATACAAATTTCAATGTCCCAACTTTCTACATTTGTCCCAGAATTTTGTATCATCTATTTAATTTATTTATTGATGAAGTAGGTAGGAGAGATTCTTACGCGGTCTTCAATGTGAGATGTCGGGGTGTGCCACCATAAGAGTCCACCAAGAATGGCGACACTTAAAACTTGAAAAATCCGTAGCCTGTTGAATGCTTCATACCTCCTCTCCCTCAGCCCCCTCTGAAGCAGCACCTTGAACTGATGCCACCAGCTTGTACACCATTGCTCTGGTTTCATGTCATATCCTGCATATATCACTCGGTAGTTTCAATAATTGAGAAAAAAAAGAATGAACATTTGAGGCCAAGAGGCCACAGCAATCAGGGGGATCGAGAAGAGAGTAAATTTACTTTTAGAACCATCTTTTGCATAATTGTAGTTGCTGACATCGAAATTGCAAAGCTCAGCTTTCAACCTGATAGAAATGTTCTTGTCATAGGCTAAAACCAGAGCTTCCCTTACCGACTTCTGTTCTTGTTCCATGTTTTCACTTTGCTCAGTTGCTTGCTTGGAATCAGGGGCAATTCCTGCAATTTTTTTTTTTTGAATTTGCGCAACCGTCATGAAAATTGTATACATGTTTAATTCTCTCCGTTCTAATTATTTCAAAACATTAAGCTTCAGATATGCTAGATCCTACTATTTGAAGTGAAAAATTATTAATTAGCATATATGTTCGTGTGTGCACGTGAGTATGTGAACATGTATAGAAATATATATGTATGTTAAAATTTCACCTTTTATTTCTTTTTTCTAGTAGTTAATTGGTTTCATTAGGAAACTGGGAGGATGAAGATTAACCACTCGTCTTACATTCATTAAACAGGGCAACTTTTAGCTCCACTTTCAGTACCATCCCATGTGAAAGATACTAAAGAGAAGAATTCAATAAAAAGCAGCCACCCCTGTTCCCCCTTATAGCAGATCTTTATTTCCAAGGAGGAGTAAACTAAAAGGTAGATGCATGGTTAAAGAAGTAATTAGTTAGTTGAAATTAATTACCATTAGCAAGATCAAGCAAGAGATCAGCAGGATTGATGGTCATGGATGTGGAAAAGCCGATTGAGGAGAAATATTCCAAGGCTGCAGAAGCAGGACCGTAATAGATGGGGCAGCCCTCGGAGAGCAAGATAACCTTATCAAACATGTGGTAGAGCCTGCTGGAGGGCTGGTGAATAGTAGTGACCACGGTTCTACCGCCGCAGGCAAGCCGTTTGACCGTGTTCAGGATCCGTTGAGCCGTGGTCGAGTCCAAACCTGACGTTGGCTCGTCTAGCAATAATAAGCTTGGATTAATTAGCATTTCCTGACCTATGCTCACCCTCTTCTTCTCTCCACCTGATATTCCTCGAAAAAGTGGACCCCCGATCATGCTGTTGCGGCACTTAGACAACCCCAGCTCAGTGATCACTCGCTCAACGTGCTGGACTTTGTCGTCCCGAGTCATGCTGTTGGGTAGCCTTAAGAGTGCGGTGAAAAGAAGAGTTTCGGACACAGTGAGATGTGGATACAATACATCGTCCTGAGCAACAAATCCTGTTCTTCTCTTTATGGTACCAGAAAAAGGCTGACCATTGTATGTGATCTTTCCAGACAACTTGCCGTTTAGGCGGCCTCCAAGAGCTGTAAGGAGGGTCGTTTTGCCACTCCCAGATGGCCCTAACATTGCCAGTATCTCTCCAGGAGAAACCGTTCCTGTTATCCCGTTCAATATGGTTTTCTCTCTGCTGCTCCATGTACCCCAGCACACTCCTTTCTGCTCCAGTTTCACTTTGTACACAACCTCTTCAAACTGTACATGTAAAGAAATTAAACCACAAAATTAGCTCACTCATGAAAAAAAAATTAATTAACTAATGTAGTTTAGAGAGAGAGAGGAATAGATTAGGACCTTTAGACTGATGGGATACAAGGCGAGCTGATAAAGAGATTGAGGATTGGGTGGAACAGGGTAGGCAAGGACAGCCGTGTTCTGGTGGTCGGACATCTGATCAGGCAGATTGTCCATAGGGTCAGTACTGCCACGTTATTGAGATTATGTTGGTGGTGGATGAAACTGATGATGATGATTGGGAGGAAGGGAGAACTGAAGTTAAGGAGTTGCTTTTAACTTGGCTATTCCCAAAGTGGACCGGAGAGCACATAAATATATAGCAGAGATGAACAAATGAAACGAGGATGTCCCCGTGTGCCTGAGGCTCTATGATGTAGGCGTACCCTTTCACACGTGGGACCCCGCCTTTTCTCTTCAAATTATTCTACACTAATTAACTCTTAACAAATATTTATAAAAATCTCTTGCGCGCGAGTATCCCTCTGTTGGCATCTCTCTGTCTCTCTTTGGTCATCTTCGATCTTAGGGTGACCATGGGTGCATAGACGTCCATGCAGCTATTAACGTCTGATTATGAGCGTTGGCAAATGGGATATGCCATGAAATGAGAAATCCATAGAGCAATATATAGTACTCCGCTATTTTGGGGTTAATTATAAACTGTCTTATTAATTAAGCACTTCCAACGGACATTGTAATTTTGTGCATGTAAAATTGTTGGTTACTGCGCCTGCGCGCCTAGTAGAGAATTCGATCTAGTGCTTCTCGCTATTCCCACAATTAAGTTATGGCCGTAAATAGTGCTGTGGGGACTCATCATTACTAAATATCGATCGGGAGTACATGGACTTGATGACCATAAGCCATTCTTGCTATATACTTAACTTTATTATATGCATTTGAAATTGGAAAGAGTTTGAAGATCGATCATTTGAATTCTGCCTAGCTAGTTCTGGATTATTACATATGGTGCTTCCTCCACTTTTTTTTACCCAAGCAGGCAACCATGCATGTGCAATTAAGTTGTATTCACTCTTCTCCTTGTAGTCTTTCAGCAGATACATGCATTAAGGAATAACTTCTACTCTTATTCATCTTACCTTTTTTCTGTCATGTACTTGGGTTATTTTTCATATATCTTTCTTGTCATAGTACAGAAAGCTTAGGAAAAGTCTGGTTGCATACATAGAAGGGGCATTAATTCGGTTGTTTTTAAACAAATTTGTTCAGAAAGTTCATAGCTGAATCGGAATAATATGTTCATTTTTTTTTTTCTAATCGGAATAATATGTTCATTCAATTAGCAAAAGAGGTGAATTTGCATAAAAGTGTCCCATAATATGACACAAAAGACGTATGTCTTAATCTCAACAAGTCCAATTCCAACTAAAAAACATGATAGATACAAGACAGTGGACGCATGTCTTACAACAGGACAAAAGACGTATGTCCCCATTCTAACTCAAATTGAACTTAAGCTTGATAGATACAAGAGAGTAAACTATTAGAATTTATCGGTTATTACTTTATCATTTTTATGAAACCTCTTAAAATTGTTATTTAACACTTTCCTGGTGTGCATGATAGTATTGTGATATTGGGGGAAAGCAAACGCAACATCAATAAAGAATCAAGTGAAGAAGATCTTTTTTTTCGATCTGTTTTTAATTGGGCTTTAACATCTGTTGTTTATTATCTGTCATTATAAAATGTATTGACATACTGATGTACTAATTACTTCTCTATGGACCACATGCTAAAATCATTAAAGCATTTATTTTCTTATTTTAAAGCATATGAAATTAATTTGATTATTTACAAATCTAATACTAAACTCATAAAAAGCAATTTCAAACTATATATAAAAGATAAAAAAATATATGTGGTTTATTTCAATTACTTTTTAGCATTTATGAGGACAATGACAGCAGTACTTTGGTCAGTGTTCAATGTAATTAGACGTCGGTAGGACATGAAACGAAAGGAAGCTGGAGACATGTGACCAAAAGTATAACCGATATATTCTTTTTTCTTTTTTTCATGGGTAACCATCCATCAAAATGTTGGGCATGCATTGAATTTTTTTCATGTATCCACATTATCTGTATAGATATATACAGATGATGATGATGAGAGTCAGTTTTGTTGTAGTCAAGCGCTAGCCTTGATTCTTCCCACCCCTCCATCGATCTTCCCCCTTTCCCAAGTCAAAAACGAGAATAAAACATGACCCACTTTCTATGGTGCAGTTGTCGCGTTTTCATTTATGTATTAAAAGAAATCCATGCCTCCATAGGGAGAAGAGAATTTTACTTCTCTCTTCTAGCTTGAAAGAATATGTTCAAAAGAATATATAAGGGAAACTATACAAAGAGCAAGTTCTGGGTTTGCGAGAGAAAGCTGAGGTGAATATAAAAGGCGAAAGCAATGGTGCTTTTCCTTGTAAAGCCAACTGATTCTTATATTCCCCCCCTAATTTGCTATTATTTTCCACTGTTGTTTTCAACATTCGTATCACCCAAGTTCGATATGACTCTTGTTTCATATCATTGCATGTGATTAAATCGCTAATTAATACTATTCATTTAAAGTAAGATTCAGACGGAAGTTATATGCTAACAAAGTCACCGCCCCCCCCCCCACCACCAGATATTCTCTCTCTCTCTCTCTCTCTCTCTCTCTCATGTATATATTGAACTATTTTAATTCAAGTGAGTAAGAGAGAGGAATGATTAAAGGGGGAACCCATCAATCGGATTCCAATTTCTGTCCATAAAAATACTTTTTTTTCTTTTTTCTTTTTTTTTTTTCTTTCTTTTGGCAAAGCACTGAGATAAGAGTTATATGGGTCCAGGTGGAGACTGCCTTTTCTTTTCTTTGTTGAAGACTTAGCTTCTTGAAGCTGGGTGCGCATAATATTTGAGTGCATCCCTTTCTATCCCAACATGTATATAAAAAAATGTATGTTTATGTTAATACAAATTAATCAGGATTTTTCTTCCCCTAGTGCCCTTGCTTTTCATAAATAAAAAAGAAAAAAGTAATTGTTGTTTATTACACTTTGATTCATCAAAGCTTATCAAACAAAAAGAAATTAATTTTTTTTTTGAAATTGAATCAACTTCCCAGTAGAATCAGCTTAGTGACAATGTTCTCTTTTCGTTCCACAAAAGGTAATAATCAAGAGAAACAGTAAAAATTAAAATTCCGTCTCGCTTTCGGCTTTCCACCTTTTTTTTTTTTCTTTTTTCCTTTTTTATTTCCTTTCGGTAAGTGGCTTTCGACTCCATATGCATGGATTCTCGATCTCCTTTACTTTAGGTATCCTTACCCTAGGCTAATCTTATCGGGGGAGCACTTATGGGGATAGTTTATTCATTCCTGCGTCTATAGCTAGCGAGATGAAATATTCTGTTTTAATCTTATGCATAATTGGATATTATATATACCTCATCCCCTGTTGACTATTTTTTTATCCTAGCTTTTGCGATCATATTGTCAAGTGGTTCTAAATTCTCACAGGAATGGTTCTTGTTGTGCTATTGGAGATTATAATATGGTTAATTTGGTATCAAAATCAAGTATAATAACTACTCTTCCATCGGGTGTCAAAGTGAATCTTGAGGGAACTTCTAATGGTGAATAATTAATAAAATTAAGTAGAGATAATGATTGAAATTAATAAAAAATTAGCAACTCCATTAAACAATTATAAATCTGTTTTCCTTTCTTTGGAATTATGACATGCCTAGTTCAATGCACTTAATCATCAAAAAATCTATGTTCATACTGTAATTTTCCATTGCAAACAATTTCCACTGTCGTAAGACCACTTAAAAGAAAAGGGAGACAACTCACCTCCAATGGAGTTTCCTCTTGTTTACTCCAATATGTGGATTGAAATGTGTCACTATCGCTTCATATGGAGATAAATAATCAAGGGCTCCTCTCAAACAAAGAGTTAAAAAATCCTAAAAGTCACCTGTCACTCAAACAGTTATTACACAATTATAAACCACTACGTAACAAATAAATAGGCAACACCTTCCAAGAACCACCTCTAGGGTGTCTTGCAGGTCACAAATCCCCTATTTCCCCCCCCCCCCCAAAAAAAAAAAAAAGAGAGAGAGAAGAAGAAGGCATGACCTCTATGGAAAATGCTACATTTTATTCTCTTGTCCTTCTTTCATTTTTCTATTTTTCAAATCACCATTAGATTTGTGATCCTCATGTATAGACACATATGGGGACCATAAATTCAATGGTGATTTTGAGAAATAGAATAATAAAAAAAAGATATTAGTAGATGCTGTAATATTTTCCGACCTCTATAGCCCCTAAAACTGTCTATTCAATTTTACTCTCATAACATTTGCTTAGATTTAACCATCAGAGGTTCTCCGGTCTCCAAGAACGAGCGTCATTCTAGTGGTCTTGTCCTTGTTTTGCAGGTGCTCATTGTTCAAACCAGCCGTACAAAAATATGCATCATCATCCTATTAAATTAATCTAGTGGCTGAAAATCAAACTAGTCTTACATAGGAAAGGGAAGTTATGCTCACCCAATTCCTTATTCTTCTCTAGATCCTTTTTTATTCCTTTTTTTATTTTATGAAACCATATTCTCTCTCTTCTTTCCTATTTCATTTTGTAAAATATCTTTCAACTCTCTCTCTCTCTCTCTCTCTCTCTTTGAAATTATAAGGAAAATACAAGTATATATATACAACATACATTTTACAAAATTTCATTTTTTTTTCCAAATTTTCAAATAAAATTTGAAGCAATTTTTCCCTTATATAAATGATTTTCTAAAAAAATTAACCAAATGAAGGCTACAATTTTTTAATTAAAATTTCTGAAAAAGTAGTTTTTTTTTTTTAAAAAAAAAAAAGAGAATTGTGACATCAATGACATCTATCGTGAAGCTCATATATATAAGTGCAGTAAAACATTAAAAAAAACTCTCCAACCGAACCAACACCCAAAAAATGAGAGAAAGTGAAGATTATAGAAAGTAAGAAGATAAGAGAATGAGTTAGGATTGGCTGAAGATGGTTTTCATTTCCTATGTTAAACTAGGTTGATTTTGAGTAATTAAATTTGTTAGTGCAAGCTACCTACAAAATAGAGAAAATCGTCACTAGGCCCGCTAGTCCCAAAGGGACTGGAGACAGTATTTCGATGCTTAAGTTAATATGGTGTTTGCAGAATATTTTGAAATAATGCAAACTTTTGGGGAGATCAAGAGTCCCCTTTTACTTGGTGCTATACCATTTTATAATGTTTTCTTTAACTACTCTCCCTATAAATGTTCCATGTTCATGTAATGTGAGAGAGAGAATCTGAACTGGAGTATCAAAATCGAGAGATCTTGGAGTGTATGCCCATTTTTATAGGAGATTCTAATAGATGCAGTTATTATCCATGTAGTGGTTTATTTGAGTGAGACCCCTGATGGATTTTATTCCCAATAGTTACATGCCAATTATCACAGATGACTTATCCAGCTAGTCGGGCATCAGAAATTTTTTGTGTAATTGTGATCGAAATTACTTCTTGTTTTTTAATATTGAGGGTGAAGTGTCGACTCTCAGGTGCCTAGTCGTGACTACGGGTGTTAAAGTGCCTAGCGTATGGCATTATTCCTTGTCATGCACACTTGAGGAAAGGTCTTCATGCCTTGTCAAGCATACCCGAGGCATGGTCTTGGTTTAGGTGCGCATGATGAAACCACGTCTTTAGGCGTGTGAGGTGAGGCTACGTCTTTATGTAGATGCTCGAAATAGACAAAGAAAATATGCACAACAACTATTACAGTGCAGATTAACTCAAAAAAAAAAAAAAGGACCTTAATCAAAGTTAATCCATCAAATTGGTTCAATAATCAGCAAGTAATTTAAAGTAGTTTCAATCACTCAATATGAAAAATACTTATGTAATAAGTAAAGAACATACATAATTAGCAGCTAGGATCTCAATCGCCTTTTTCGATCAGGATGCCACACATCTCGACCCGTTAAAATCTTCATTGCCATTGCCGACCGAGATGCCATACGTCCCAACCCAACAGGATCTCCATTGCCATTGTTGATCAAGATGCCCAACGACTCGACTTGCTAGGATCGGCATTGCACCATCATATCCTTCCAAGCAAGAGACACCGGTTTGAAATCCCACAACTACATTTACCTTAGGTAATATTGAATGAATATTTTACTCGAGTTAAGTGGGAGTTATGGTCTTTTTACTACCAAAAAAAAAAATGATGATATCATCAAAATTTTATTTGGAGAACATCATTTTATAAGTTTTGATTTCTACCAATGTTAAATTTCTACTTGGTGAACTTTAATTTTCATTATCAAGGATTTTTATCATTATTTTTGTTATCTTAGACTTTTTGGGCTCCGATTTCCATCATCGAGAATTTTAAGCTCTAATTTTTTGTTATTGATGATTTTGGTCAAATTATGGAGTTAATTGGTAAATACTATCTTACAAGCTTTAACTTCTATTACTAGGGATTTTTAGCTGGATTATGGAGTCATTGTACGTTAAGGCTTTTAATTATTGGGAAAGTCATTTGCTCCTTGATGTTAAGCATACAGTTTTAGCTTTCAAGTGCTAAGTTGGACTTGCTCCTAGACGCGGGCTCACCCCACAAACGTAAAGACATAAAGACCTTGCCTTGGGCACAACCCGACAAAGAATAATGATTTGACAAGAACTGAGCCACGAGCTTAAGGGTTCAGACCTATGTCACACCTTTGGAGCTCCAAAATCGCCAATTCCGACTAGGCACTTAACGACGATGCTTCTCCCTCAATATTGAAGGCCATAAGCAACCCTAATGCGAGTAAAGACAAGATTCCCAACATTTGACCAGCTGGACATGTTGGCCATGAGAATAAAGAGCTATTGGTGTGGATATAAGTTATTATGGGCATCACTCAAGCAGTTCACTACATGAAAAATAATTAAAAAATTACAAGCCTGTCATGTGGCAAGCATCTAAAGACCACATTCAGAAAGCTTCACATTAAAAGGATCACTCTTTCCATAAATCAAGGAATTCTCTCTTCCCTAACTTTCTCTCTATTACGGTTTTCTCTATTTAATATTCTTGTAACTTAAACATCAGAGGCTCTCCAGTCCCCAAATGCCGACGATTTTTTGGTGCCTTTCTCCTTTGCTTTTAGAAGCCCCATAATTCGATCCGGTCATGTGCAAATCTGCCGTGTCAGGCAAACTCTTGACTCATGCAAAATGTTATTTTTATACGAATCGGGTAAGACTCCGATTTCACCGACAGACGTGGTCTCAAAGAATTATTTCCACCAAAAGAGATTTGAACTTCAAACCGGATAAAGATGCCACCAAAACCAAAACTTTACCACTTGAGCCAACCCCTTGAAGTTAGCATGTTGTCTTTTATCTCCTTACCTATAGTTTTGAGCTTCCTCTCATCCTTATTACACCTTTTACTTGAATCAAATTTCTTTTCATAAATGTTGCCTCTATTTTGTAAGGCCATTTGTTAGGATATATCATATATATATATTTGAGGACATAAATTTCTTATAAATTGATTTGTAGGAAATTCTTATAAATTGACCTTTAAAAGTAATATGTGTTCATAGCATATGAGAAGTACATGTTTTTTTTAATAGCATGTGTTTTTCATATGCTTTTTTAATATCATTAATAAAAAAATATGTGCTTCTCACATGCTTAAAGAACATTTTAGAGACCGCTTTATAAGAGTTTCTGATAAACCAATTTATAAGAAATTTCTGTCCTATATTTGATTAACTTCACGTTAAATATATCATAGAAACTGGCTTTCACTTTTTTATTTTTGACTTCTAGCACTGTCCGTGAACTTCTTGTATTTCAAAGCTCTTAATTGTTCACACATATACATACAATAGTGTCTATAAAGAATTTTTTTTAAAAAGAAAAGATATCTAGACAAATCCATTTATTCACTTTTGGATTTGGCGTAATCTTTTATTTTTTATTTTTTATTGTTGGATTTGGCTTAATTCTTCATGTTATAAAGAAGTCCAATTAGTTCATCATAAATTAAGTATTAACATGCATCTCGTAGGGGCGATATTGGAACAACCCTATCGATTATTTTAATAAAATTTTTAATGGAAAAAAATTGTTTACCCAAAAAGTGAGATTGCGAGACCTCTCCTAATTACATGAGCTAACTACCATGAAGCTAACCTTTTTCTATTGTCAAAGTTTGTTTTAATTAATATTTATAAATTTATAATTGTTTCTGTAAAGATCATGCATGTTACGTACACATGGTATAAAATGCTTTTTATGTACGTATATAACCACTCTAGAAATACTTGGACCAAGTAAAAAATTTAGTTATTGTTGCTCGCGCATTTGCCCTCTCAAATTTCTATTTTAGAGCTAGATTATAGTAAATACTGAGTTATTAAAACTAAATATGGTAAAAATATTGATATGACAAAATCTGAACTATTTAATTTTTTTAAAAAAAAAATGTTAAATTTTAAAATATCTAGTTAGATTAATATCCCAGAAATTTTAGGGGTTGTTCATCCTTTATATATAGACGAAACTAAAAATTTTATTTGAGGTGGGATAGGATTGCACTGAATGTGATTAGAAGAGGACTGGACTTCCATAATTATAATACTGCATGGCCTAACATGATTTTCTTTTTTCTATAATTTATATATATCTTGATAATGTATTGCCTACCATATTGTTTAGTCGCACAAATGCAATCCAAATAGAGTCGTGTGAATGGGAATGTGTTTAACTTGGTAAGCATAATTTGGTGTCGTGTGTGGATTGGAAATTTTTGTTTTAACTAATAACAAAACCAACGATCACATAATCCTAGTAATTAAGTGGATGGTGGGGATAGGGTCAGATGTCGTTTACTGAGTTTACAAATTGAGTTGGGAAGCTGACACGTGGCACGCACTCCCACTTTCAAGTGGAGAATTTTGGCGTCTCTTTAATTTTTTCTTTTTTAATATATATATATATATATATATATTCTAGTACCACCACTCATTTAACGATTACGGATTATGTTTACACACGCGATCTTCCCTAAATCATTTGGTATTGGTGGAGGGCCAATTTGGGTCCACCCACTCAATATATCTGCGTTACCCCACGTTCCAACCCATTATTATTTTTTAATATATGTCAAATAATAATTAATGGATTTCCTGCTAAGTCCTGTCATGTTAAACTTTATGCTTGTACTCCGACTCTCTAGTCTTAGTTCTTCTAATAATTGCTGCTTTAACAACCTTATAATTGCCTCTTGACCCCTCCCAACCAGTTCTTGATCGATGATTATCTACCCCAAACGCACAGATATATCGATCAGTCGTTTTCTCTTTAGCCTCGGACCATTAATTACCACACCACACCTTCCAATCAGGATTTTGATTTCGAAATTAAAAAGGCTAGAGGTAATTCTTAGTTGGATTAATTAGCAACCAAATTTTCGGTTCGATCGAGTTAATTAATTTCTTTAACATCTATCTACTTCTTGTCTGGCCACGTAATTAGATCTAGTATATATGGATATCAGGGCCGGCCGGATTGGTCCTACGTCTTAATTAGTACATCATGCGTATTACGGTGGGATGTGGGGCCTTTTATATTAATCATTTGGCAAGTCATTTGTGCAGATTTTCTTTTCAGTATATTAATTGTTGCCACTAATTGCCAGAGTTCGATCATCTCAATGCTTTACACCGATTAATAAGCAATTAATTATATTTCATATATTACTAGCTAGCCAAGTTATAATTAATATATATATATATATATATATATATACAAGCTAAGTTTAATTGTACTATGATTGTAACGTATGCTAAAAGGATAGACATAAGCTAAATAAAGAAATTGAGATGAGATCATATTCATGATCATCAAAGCCACCCTTCAGTGGGTATGCTGAGTGTTACATTGATCAACTCGATCAAGTTGAAGGGACATGATATTAAAGATAATTGACATGATATTAAAGATAATTATCTCCTCAAAAGCAAATTAATATTAATAATTATCAAATTAACTGCCGAGTTGCATTAATTTTATATATATATATATATATATATATATAGGGCTAGGCTAGCTAGCTAGCTAGGGTAGCTAAAGTGGTAAAGGTACCAACTCAACTCAGTATCTCACTGGGTATGATCGGCAAAACCTAATGTTTTGTCACTAGTGCTCAGGCTTACGTGAGAATGAGAAGGGGATTATGTTATGCGCGTGCTTTCTAAGCTTTATAAGTATTATACTCGGACCAGATCCATTTTCAACTCTATATCATTCCGATTATCATTTTTCCTCCCACTTACAACAACCTAAGATATGCACACGTTGGAAAACAAACAAAACCCATCAACATCGGCCAGCAGCATCCCTAGATTTTTATCGATCGTTTTAATTCTAGCAACGACCACTCTCTGTCTCTCTCTCTCTAAAGATACTAGTAATTGCCGATAAAGATACTAGTCATTTCATTTGGCATATGCTAGCTATCTGTGAAAATGTTATAGGATCGATTTCTTTCGCTTCTCGTTTTGTCTCTCAATCATTAGATCTGCATAGTTACCTTTTTCCTTAATTGAATCTCATTTCAATATATATGTCTATTATTTCTTATTAGTGTGTAAATATTATATAATCTTTATAACAAATGATGAGGCGTGTAGATATATAGCTAGGGAGCATAATAAGAAAAAAAAATACCTATTGATGAGTTGATCGAAATGGGTGGGAGTACAAATAAAGCAAAAGAATCCAAAAGCAGAAAGGAGGCACACGCGTGGTTTTATGGGTTCTGCTGTCTGAAAATCTAAATAAAAATCACATTTAGCCTTTGCAAGTTTGCATGGCACATATACATATTATTCTCCTCCACATCATCCCACATCACTCACTCTCCCTTGGTGGGTTCAAATTCAATTGGTGGCAGGAGCATAATTTGGTAATATCTATCGATCACATGAGTGTGCGCGTAGAAATCATGTGTATCACACTACTACTACCTGCATTGTCTAAATGTACTTGGAGCATGCATTCTCCACCCACCCATGTATAGGCCAGGGTCCAGCTTTTCGGCCCTCCTTCTCTCCCATCTGTGGCCGGCCTATTCTAACCCTTTCTTTTCTATAAAATGGCACTGGAAAAAGCATTCATACAATCACCTTTTGGCAGATTTTTCCATCATTTTCTACTGAGTGTTCTCCTCATGTGCTCACTAAGGCAAGTGCATATTCATTGAGTGTCCTCCTCATGTGCTCATAAAGACAATATGCTAAAGAGACATCATAGGTACATATCATTATTGCCCAATGAACTTTCAGCAGCGAATTTGGAAAATACGAAAAAAGAAAAAGAAAAAGGATGATATATACATGCACGCTGATCGATCTTTTGCGCACTGGAATGAGTGTATGAGTCTATGGATCGATCTGCCAAAACAAATTTGGTGAATTATGTTGTTACACATTTTGTTTCAACTTTTCTCTATTTCTTCTTTACAAGCATGCTTCTTACTTAAAGCCACAATCATCCTTAATTATAGGATTTAATAATATCCTTTTTTTCTTGTCATCATCATTGAATAATTCCCATTAATTAACTTCTAGACGAGTACCAGATGATCGATCAGAGCTAGCTTCTAATTTCATGAGTTTCCATGAGCACTCCTTAATTTCATGTGCAGTTATCATTAATTTGTACATGCAGAGTTTCAACACCGAGATTTACAAGTGGATTTCATTCACAAAATTTCAAATCAAAACTCTGTTTTACTTTAATCATATGATCATACCGTACACTAGCTTGTTGCAAATTTCATATACGTACGTAGGCTTGAAGCATTGATCCCGACTTTGACTTACTTGATCTAACTCTTTCTTTGATTTTTTGCATGGACATGAAAACTAGGCTGGCAGCAATGATCGATAATGACAAATTAAATTGGGAGAGCTCATATATAACAATATATTATATACATGAATGAGAGGTTGCTCTACCATAACATTTTTTTTCTGGCGGTATAATATATATATAATTAATGTAGTTAGAGAGATAATATGTAGTTAATGTTAGTTACCAAGGCAATCCATTGGCCCATCAATCGTATCAGGTCATCAAACAAAGTGGCCTTCCACCACTTAAACCCATCTCCACGCGCGCGAGAAGCATCATATTGATGTAACCCCATAATGACTTAACCTGAGAGCAGCTCCACGCGTGTAAAATAAGCATAAACCGATAGAAATCGTGATGTTATATGAATATCTTGTTAGATATTGCTGCGAAAAAAGTACATCTTGTTAGACGTCATGAATATATATGAGTGAATGATTAATATAATATAATTAATATTGAACTCATAACTTTAAGGGTTTTTTTTTTTAAGATAATCATGTCCCAGTGGTTTCACTTTCTAAACATGTCTTGCCCTCCTACTATTGCTTCATCAATCTAAACATGGTTTCCTGGCGGCATGAATGAGTAGATTTTTTATTTTTTTACACGTGACAATCGGCCCTTATCTAATTATACTTCCAAACTTTAAAAAGTGACACTCGATTCCTCCAACTACCTAACCGTAATGGTTAATTAATATTCTTGGTTAATATTTTCTATCAATTTGGATGAAAATCTTGCCACATGGACTGCATGTGACATTTTTTGACACAAACTCTCCAAAATTTCCCAATTTTTGTAGTTTTTTTTTTTTGTAATAAGCTCTCCGTGGACTCCTTTGGATCTTAGAAGATGAATGTTTCTTGTACATCTCTTTGGCTCATTTCGGTCCATATATCTTCCCTTTTTTTTAGGCTTGAAAAAAAAAAAAAACATAAACAAAAACAAAAAGAATCAAAGATGGACTAAAAAGATGTACAAGAAGCATTTCTCATCTTAGAAAGGCTCAATAAGATTTTCTATATCCCTCATTCTGATATTGTTTGCCCTCTTTGCAAAATTGATGTTGATTCTGTTAGCCATAATTTCTTTCGATGCAGTTTTGCAAGATTATTTGGAGGTACTTGGAGGGATTCTTTCTGGCCTCTTGATTCTTTGGTTTGATCTAATTTCAGTATGTCGGATTGGTTGAATTGTATTTTTAACCCTTGTTTTGTTGTAGGCATTCCAAAAACTAATGTTCATCTTTTCCAAATATATGCCTTTGTTTCTTGTGATCTTATGTGGTTCTCAAGGAATCGGGCAGTGCATGATGTAGTCATTGCAAATGTACTGGTTTTATCCAGCTCAATTAATAAAGCTCCCTGGAACATCACTTAGCTTGGAAAGAGATCTCTTCCCCCCTTGGAAAAATGGTCTCCCCCAATGGAAAACTCGTTCAAGATCAATTTTGATACAACAGTTAGAGATACTTCACCACACAAGGAGTTGTTTGCCGGGACTCCAATGGAAAAATTCTTAAAACTCTCTTTCAGATTAGTCCCTTGTGTGATCCTACATATGGGACATATGGAAAGGCTTTGGCTGCTTCTTTTGCTGTCTTCTTGGCAAACTCTTTGAAGCTCACTTTGGAAGGTGATTCGCAAAATGTAATTATGGCGCTTCAGCATCCCTTCATTGTGCAAAACTGGAGAATTGCAGACATCATCTCGGACTCCATCGCTACCATCCTTAGTTCTTCCATTTGGAAGGCTAAAAAAATTCACAGAATTGCAAACTTCTACGTCCATCATGTAGCTTATTGGGCCGCAGCTAGAGTCCACTATAGCTGCATTCCTACACATTTACCTCACACTCCTTCCTTTCCCGTTTGTAGTGGCAAAGATCCACCCCCTCCCATTTTTAGCTTTTTATTTTTCCCTATTGTATTGTTTTGCTGATTGTACTTACAAAAAATTGAAAAACACACCCATACATGTCTTGTCTCCTTGTCTCCTACACCCATTAACCTTACACACCATGCTTGTGGTACCCCCCTCCCCCCAACAATATTTATGCACTTATAAATACCACTAGTTGGGAAGGCACGTGCCTAATTCCCTATGTTTGATAAAAAAAGATGTATCCTTCTATTTGATAGTCATAGATTTTATCATGTACATCAAAGTCCTAGTCCTATTCTTTTAAGGATGTGTCTTTTTCAAATCAAAAGGGTAGTCCTTAGAGGTTACACCACATATATATATATAAGATTTTGGCCTTACGTGTACTTTTCTGCTACTTTCCATCATTATCAGTTACAACAGATCTCTCATTCTCACGCTCGAATTTACATCTCATATCAAGAAAGCGAAGGAGAATTAATTTTTTACCAGAACCATAATGCATAAGTTCATTATACTATGGCTGTGCTGCTAGAGGTTAAAATCAAGCGCATCAGCTTCTTCAAGAAGAAGAAGAAGAAAAAAAAAAAAAAAAAAACACAAGGGCTTAGTATCCAAGGTCAACAACTCCAAGTACCTTAAAAAAAAAAAAAAAAAATAATACAAAGTTCAGATTATATCATCAATGAGAGCCTGATTTATACCAAATCATAATGTAAACTAAAGTGCCATTTTATCCAAGAGATTTTTAATTTACAACACAAAATATGATCTCTTTATGCACTGAAATTATAATGTGACACAAGAATTTCATGTTTATAAACCCTTGAGATTTCTAGAAACTTCAGCTAATAGAGGTTCTGTACCACAAAGGCCAACAGAACTTCACTAAAAACCAACTTACCAAAATCAATGTCCTTCGAGAGCATTTTGCGTTGTATAAGAGCATGTTGTTGGATCAATTTTATATTTAACATTATATATGCGTGTGTACTATATATATATAGATAGACATGTAAATTTAAGAAAAGAAAGAGAGGCAACTCTCAAAAATAAATACTGGAGATAAATATTACAAGATTTAAGTTTAACACGTCTCATGCAACTTGAAGAAACAAAGATGTCTGTTCATTTGAATGAGCTATTATTGTTTGACAAAAATTTCTTAGGTCAGTTCTAATGCCTTTCAACTAAGAAAGACTCAAACAAACAGGAACATGACGAACAACAGCAGCTATTCCCCCTCCAAAGGTTAGCTTTCAGAAACAACCGTAATTTAAACGAATCATAAGCAATAGAAATCACATTTAGACTTCAACTCTTTCACCTACAGTTAACTTTTAGTTTGCCATGCAACCTATACACTTAGGGATCCACTAAACTGATGAGGTTTTGCACTACTTAATAGGCATACTCAAGCTAAACCATGCATGAGAGATTCAGATTTTCAAGATTTAGCATACTTTCTCGATAAAGCATGATCATTTTGCATAAGCTCTATACATTCTCTTGTAACAAAACTTCATTATGAAGTGGTGAAACCAAATCCAAGCAAGGAATAAAACGTGAAAATAAACAAATAAAGCAAGATTTTGCATCAAGACCAAGACTTGCCTTCTATTGCAAGACAAGCAATGTCTTCTTAGGTGGAGACAAGTGACACAATCCCTTTATGTGCTACTGCCATTCCCTTCATCAAATAGGCCAAAGAACCCAGCTTTTAGTAATGATGATCATGTGAAGCAGCACATGATCAATTGTTCTTCCTCTTTCTCTTCCTCCAAATCACCACAATGCTTGGTCTTATCAACTGGCTCTTCCTAAATGAGAAGGCAATTTATAATTAAACACATACAATATTCAATCTAACAATGGTAAACCAATCTGATAAGCAATAATCTAAATTGGAAGCAAGATTCTAATTCAACTTCACATTTTATGCATCTAACACCCTGTTATGGCCATCTTTGTCAGCTTCAAAATATTTTTTAAGATTAAAATCACAGCATTAAATAATCCAATCACAACCAAGATAACATTTATGTAAAAGTACCTCATAGTTAGGCTGCTCTTGTTGATCAACACCAAGCACATCTCCATATAAAGGATGTCCAAGCTGTATGTTCATGAAGATGAAGTGAAATGGTTAAAATATTGACCAACTTTGCCAAAAGTAGCTCTACGCAACAATGTACATGGAGAAAAAAAAATAGCACATAGGAAGATATCAATGTTGATAAACTTACTTCATCGACAGGAGGCTTGCCCCAGCCACCAAGATGGTAACCAAAGCTGGCTCCAGGAGGAATAGGAGCATTCAGCCCATAAATTTTTAGATGTGGGTATGATGGTGGAGGATCATATCACTGACATAACATTGCCACTTGTAGCAATGACAATTTTCTGTCCTTTTATCAGCAACCAAATAGAGACAACGCACAACAAAACCCAAGAAAATAAAATTATTAAAAAAAAAAAAAAGAGCCGTGAATGGGCAAGAGGAGAACAAAAAAAAAAAAGCAAAAGCAAAAAAACAAGATGAGTGTATATATTTATGTAAAATTTTCAAAAACCACCAAATCATACAAAACTCCAAATCAAGTATACAACCAAAGAAAACAAGAAGAAATCAGAAAAAGTCTTACATGGAGGATCAAGTTGGAGCCTCCTCCTAGTCGGCCAAGAAAAAAACAAAATCAGTAAGACCCATATGAGTATATACTTCATATCCAGTCACAATTTTTTTTTTTTTTTAATTATGGCAACAATGTAAGGTCATTAGTCAACAACTGAACTTCATTACAACTATATTTACGGAATATTCTTGTCCTTCTCACATTTTACTTGAAAATCCTAACAAAAGTCATAATTTTCAAACATTCAGTTCCATTTCTTTCTCTCCGTTTTCTCAGCTACCAAACAAAAAATTTGGAAACAAAGCTTACTGAAAGAAGAAGAAAAAAAAAATATCAATATATCAAATTGCAACAAAAAAAGAGAATCAATTTTTTCTTACAAAATCAACATTGACATAATACTGGGAATCAAGCTGAGTACATACTCTTTCAATTTTATCTTTACAGAGGTTGGACTAATGCTCTGTTTGGTTGCTTGGAAACAGGATGGATTTTAGTAAGAATTAAAGTTTTCTTTTTCTTTTCCTGGGGTTTCTTAGTGAACAAAGAGAGCAAATAATCGAAGTAAAAAAGATCACTTACCCGGCTTTTCTGTCTAAAATACTTTATGCGAGACGACGATACTGAACCGATACGGAACAGAAACAGATTCCGTCTCTGATAGAGAATCTCGTAGAGCTGGAATTTTTGCAAGTAGACAGAGTTTGGGTCAGGTTCCTCATCAGTCCAGAGATGGGAGCTTGTTCTCTGACACCATGATCCGGATCTCCAAGCCCAAAAGCCCGGGTTCACTCCCAGTAATCACTCAAAGAAAAAACAGAAATCACCAAAACAAAAAACAAAAACACAAATTCTTGAATTCCAAATACATGCAGAATGAGACATAGATGCTATTGAAAGATGAAAAAAAGAACCCGATTCGAATCAAAGCTCAGAAAGAGTCTGTTTTAGATCGTGAAGGAGGCAGATAGAGAACGAAGGCCACAGAGCTTTGGCGACTGCATCCACACAAAGAATTGAAAATTTTCTTTACAAAAGGAGAAAGAGGACTTACAGTGCGGTATCGCAAAAGAGGAGAAAAGCTTGGATAGAGGAGGACTTGCAAACTAGATTTGAAGACCAAAAGATAACTCTGATGCTAAAGGATGCCGGATTTTCAGGCAAAAATTCAGCTCCTACTCAGTGCATGTTGTTAGAATAGTTTCCGGTATGATGAGCACTAGATGTTGAGATGAAAGCTCCTGGATATATTTCTGATAATCTGTTTAGACAAAAGAGAAAGATTAGAGATCCTTGCCGGGGGTGTCCGGCGGGGGATAGCTCCGATGCCTAAGTCAGTAAGGCTTAAACTGTTTCAGAATTCTGATAGTAGAGTATTCGTAATAAAATCACGTACCTTTCCTGTTCCATTCATCTTCCTTTTATACTTCACCTTGGAGTAGTGTCTGAATCTTTTTTCCCCGCTTTTCGAGATATTCCGAGATTTGGGCGCCAAATCAGTGATCTTCCGTTGCTTCCTGATTCTAGGCTATTTACTCTCAGAGAATACGCCATATCCGGGATGTGGATTTGAGACCCTCATGACTCTCGGTATTTCACCGAGAGTCTGTTGAACTGATCCGCGATATATCCGGGGCGCCGGTTTGAGGCCCTTTGGACTCTCGGTATTTTACCGAGAGTTGCGGAGCCTTGACCCGTTCATCTTTCTTTGTTAACTCGTTTTGAGCCCATTGACCCATCTAGGGAATATTTTCTCAACAGTTACCCCCCAATTCCCGACCGAGACTAGACTCGGTCTTGGGAATTCAGACATTATCTTTTAAAATGTTCAATCTCAATATCTTTTCTTTCTTTAGGAGTCCTCTGTTTGGCTGGGATACTTGGATCTAGCCCATGTGTCAACTCAGGGTTGTTTCGCCTGTTATATCACTTGGATCTCATCCTTGTAGCAAAACACGTGTCAACCCCCTCATAATTTTCTTAAGGCACAGATCCTGTGGGAACCCAAAGGGCTCATTAAATCCGATTCCCTAGGGTTTCGCACGTCGCATCATATCTTATCCGCAATCTCATCATTGCGCCGCCCTTTTTTCCCTCTCGATAATCACTATTCAGCCGTCTCTTGGTTTTCCCGAGAGTTGACGGCCGTCCTTCTCTCTCCCCAACAGCTAACACCTGTCGATTCACCATCTCTTCTCCCTGAATAAATAGATCAGTTGGCCAGACCTTCTTCCTCACCTTTTCTCTGTTTCTGTTTTCCGCCATTGTTGCCTGTTTTTCCCTCTTCTTCATTTGTCTGAAACCCTAACCTTTCTCAAATCTCTTTCTCACAATGTCGTCCTCATGCTCTGAGAGTGCTTCTTCTAGGGAACCTGACACCCCTCCACATTCTCAAGGCGAAGAGGAAGAAGTTCCTCATATTGATGATTCAGTTGAGGCGGAGGGCGACAGCGCTAGAGTTGATGAGGAAGTTCCTCCGATCGAAGATGGAGCTAGGGTTCCGATCTCCTATCTCCCTATAGAAAGAACTGTCGATGCGAGTCTCACTCCTGCAGATGAACCGCGACTACGCCATAATTTTGACATCCCTCCTGAAGTTCGTCTTCATTTTAAGGATCTTCAAGGAAACTTCATCGGCGGTGAGGTATGTCTTGTTGATAAAATGTTTATGGCCGGACTTCGTCTCCCATTTCCCCCTTAAATGCCCGAGAATTTTTAGAATACCTACAAGTAGCTCCAAGCCAAATTGTGCCTAACGGTTGGAGATACTTTTTTGCGGCATACATATTATGGCCCATGATTCTCGAAGGACAGCGAATGTCCATTCGGGAATTTTTCTCCATTTATCGAGTGCAACAGTACCGAGATGGAACCATTGGCTTCCAAGTTCGGACCAAACCACTCTTTCTGAACTTGCCTTCTAGCCTTTCCAGTAACAAGGAATGGAGGCATGGATATTTCTACGTTTCAGGTGGTTGGGAGTGTTCTCCTCATGAGACTTTATCCGATGTGCGAAGGATTCCTCGACAATGGAGAGCTCCTAGTGCCGAAGGTATGCAAATATCATTGCCCTCTTTTTTTTTTTTTTTTTTAAAGTATTGATTCCATACTTATTTTTACTCTCAGCCCTGGGAATTCCTCATCTTAGCCGGGATGAAGTTATTAGAGTCAACACTATGCTCGCCTTTTCCCGAGACTATATGAATATAGAAAGGATGCAGTTTGACAATATTGTTACGACTGAAAACATGAGGAGGTACCTGGGCTATCAGATCCCCGAGAATAAGTCCGTTTGGAGGAAGAAAGGTAAGCCCAAGAAAGTTCAACCACCGAGACGAGCTGCTTCTGAAAAATCAACCCGAGTCGCTCCTGAAAAATCAACCCGAGCTGTGTCTAAGCCAAAACAAAAGGCTAAGAAAGGCCCAACTAAGCCTCCAACAAATCCCGTCTCAGAAGTTAGACGAGCACCTTTTCCTGAGGCCCCGAGAGGATCAACTTTAGAAGATCCTGTTGATATGTCTCAAGGCCCTACTTCCGTCCCGGTGCAAACTCTATTATCCGAGCTACGCCGGGACAATGCTGCTTCATCCGCCCAGAAGATGGCTGAGATAGAAGAACTTTTGGTCTCGGTAGAAAACGAACCTGACTCTGATCCTGAGTCTGACCACCGAGAGGGTTCGGCGGAACCAGAAGTTCCAAGAGAGAAATGCATGGGCGATGCCATCCGAGCTGGCCCAATTGGGGGCAGGGTCAAGACAGTTGCTCAGAAGAAGAGGAAGGCTCTGGACAAAGGGAAGGCTCCTATTGAGGAGAGACCAAAGAAGATAAGGGGAGACGACCTGGGTATCGGGATGAGCGTACATCTTAGTGACCTGATTGATGAGGCCAGCGCCATGTATTCCGAGCCGAGCTTTCCCTTACCCACACCTCCATTCCCTTCTAAGGACACTTCGTCTCCGAGAGGTACTGGAAGTTCTCCCGTGATTGTTCATGATGTTCCAGATGACTCGGATTCCATGAAATCTGGCCATGAGGATTTTATCCGAGATGATGTCTCCGCCGACCCTTCCGCGGATGCAACCGAGAAGGTTACTGACAATCTTTCCGACCCCCCAATCTTCTTCCCAAGTAGAGCAGAAGACATTCCAACATCATCTCAAGGCCCTGCTCCTAACCAGCCTGAGATGCCTTCGGGAGAGACTTCGGCACAAAAGCTTCCTATCTGTTCCCTAAGGGATGGTCTGCTTGGTTGCCCCCTTGAGGCCCTTCAAGCCTTAGCCCCCGAAAATTACCTTCGAAGGCCTGGGGCAGGTAGAACATCCCCTGAGAGATTTGCCGACATAATTGTTCACCACCAGATTGAGGTATGTCTGCCTATCCTGTCTTTCGTGAAGTTCTCCTTTCCCATAAATTTTCTAACTCTTTGACATTTTTCTTGTCTCAGTACGCAATGAAGCTATCGCTTTTATACCGAGAGTATCAAGAGCATCTGAAGAGTCACCCTCAGGAAATGTCCGAGATGAGGGCCAAGCTGAAGAATCTTGAAGATGAGGTCCTGAGATTGAAGGGTGTAAAAGCTCAATGCGAGGAAAAAGATAGGCAGATTTCTACATTGAATCAGCAAGCCCAAGATTCTTCCGTTCTGCAAGGTCGGCAAGCCCAAAGGATTTTGGATCTAGAGGCTCAGTTGAGGGCCTCTGAAATAGTGGTGACTTCTCTGGAAGCTACCCAAGTTGTTTTGGGTGAAGAGGCACGACTTGCTAAGGTCGAGAAGGAAGAGGTCGTGGACAAGTTGAAGACCGCCACCCAACGGTTTGAGGAAGCCGAAGGCATATGCGAATACCTGAAGAAGAAGCTATCTTATTTCAAGGCTAAAGCTGCTCGGTATTTTAAGCAGTTATCCTTCCTTCCTTGGCTTCGTGACCACAGCTGGGCTCGGGGTTTCAACTGGGGTTTTGAAGCCTTCCGTACCTTGGTATTGCACCCCAACCTCTTTGATTTCGAAGCAGCATCCGTGAAGTCTGATTTCCTTCCTGTTCCCGAGGCTGCTCGTAGTGAGCTTCACTATATGGGAGAAGAGCTGTTTTCAGATGTTTTGAATTGGGCGGAGCGGATGGGCTTTCCTACGGATCATTCTTTGCCTCCACTCCCCTCAGATGTTTCTGAGTCTGATGATGAATCGGGTAGTGAAGATTCCAGAGATGGTTGTTCATAGGATTCTCTTTTTTTTTTTTGTGTGTTGAGCCACAGATTTTGTGTAGAGCCACACACACTTTTGTACTTGACTGAATTTCTAAGAGAGAACTTTTGATATGCTTATCTTCTTGACAAGAGTTAACAACTAACCAAGAGTCAGTAATTACCGAGAGGCAATTATTTACCGAGAGGCCATTACTATTCCTGAAATACTTTGGCTGGAGCCTATAGCCTATATCCCCCCGAGAACCGAGCCAAGATTTAGTTTTGGCTTGGTCTCTCTTTTTGTTTATCAACTAACTTCGACGTTTAGATGATGAAGAATTTTTTTCCATACTTCATCAACTAACTTCGGCGTTAGATGATGAAGATTTTTTCTGTACTTCATCAACTAACTTCGGCGTTTAGATGATGAGATTTTTTCCGTACTTCATCAACTAACTTCGGCGTTAGATGAGTGAAGATTTTTCCGTACTTCATCAACTAACTTCGGCGTTAGATGATGAAGATTTTTCCGTACTTCATCAACTAACTTCGGCGTTAGATGATGAAGATTTTCCGTACTTCATCAACTAACTTCGGCGGTTAGATGATGAAGATTTTTTCCGTACTTCATCAACTAACTTCGGCGTTAGATGATGAAGATTTTTTCCGTACTTCATCAACTAACTTCGGCGTTAGATGATGAAGATTTATCCGTAGAGACTTTTTGTGGTTGATAGAACCGATCTGTATTTGTTTGAGTGGCAAGTGTCTTTTATTGATTTCCTGAAGAAATAATAAAGAAAATACAACAATATTTACGGATAATACTTTTTCAAGTGCTCCGCATTCCATGGCCTTGGTAGTCGTTTGCCTTTTGCTGTTTGTAGATGATATGCTCCCTGTCGGTAGTTCTGGACAACTTGGTACGGACCCTCCCAGGTTGGTCTTAGTTTTCCCTCGGTTAGATTTTTGGTGGCGATAGTGACTCTTCTGAGAACCCAATCTCCGAGCTTGAAGCTTCTGGGCCTTACTTTTTTGTTGAAATACTGGGCTGACTTTTGCTGATAAGCGGCCATTCGCACTGTTGCTTCTTTTCTTTTTTCTGGTAACAAGTCTAGATGTAAGTTGATTCCAGCGTCGTTGAGCCCAGGGTTGTAGTGAGAAACTCGAAAGCTGGGAGACCCAATTTCAGCTGGGATGACAGCTTCGGTTCCGAATGTGAGGGAGTAGGGTGTCTCCCCTGTGGGAGTCCTGGTTGTGGTGCGGTAAGACCATAAGACTTCTGGGATAAATTCCACCCAGGCTCCTTTCTTCTCGGTCAGCTTTTTCTTCAGTATTTTCATAAGAGTTTTATTTGTGGCCTCTACCTGACCATTAGCTTGCGGATGACCGGGTGAAGAAAAGAAATTTCTGATCTGCAGCTTCGCGCACCACTTTTTGAATGGATCACAGTCGAACTGTTTGCCATTGTTGGTGACGAATGCATATGGAATTCCATATCGACAGACGATGGATTTCCAAAGGAAGGTCTTGATATTCCCCGTTGTAATTATGGCTAAGGCCTCCGCTTCTGCCCATTTGGTGAAATAATCCACTGCCACTACCAGGAATTTACAGCTTCCTTTGGTAGTGGTCCCACAATGTCAACCCCCCATATGGCGAAGGGCCAGGGTGATGAAATCAGACTTAATTCTTCTGGTGGGCTTTTTTCATCTCGGGCAAATCGCTGGCATTTGTCGCAATGTCTGACCAGTGCTGCTAAATCTCCATTCATTTTTGGCCAGTAATATCCGGCCCTGACCGATTTGTGAGCGAGCATTCGACTTCCCATATGGCTTCCACAAATGCCTTTATGTATTTCTCTGAGGACATATTCACCCTCGATTTTTGATAAGCACTTGAGGAGAGGTAGCGTATAACCCCTCTTGTATAGAGTATCCCCGCTGAGAGTGTATCTTGCTGATCGCATCCTGATTTTCCGAGCCTCCTTTTTGTCTTCAGGGAGATTCCCGTTTTTCAAATACTGAGTGATTTCCTTAGCCCATTCCGGACTAGGATCCTCGATGTTGATGTGCATCATATCATTATTTTCAGTAATGGAAGGTTTAGTCAAGACTCGTACCTTACGCTTGGATGCGTCGATTTCCTCATCCGACCCTGATCCCATTGCCAATGTGCTTCTCAATCAGTAACCTCAGGGTGATACACCCCTCGGTAGTATGGCCATTTGCCTCATGATAGGCACAATACTTATGTTGATTTTTGAGCAGTGGCTCCCCCACTATCTTAGGAGGGCGAACAAACCTTGGATCCTTCTTGATCTCCATAAGGACTTCTGCGACATCAGTATTTAATGGAGTGAAATTGTATTCACTGTACCTCTTATGGACTCGGGGATTGGTTATGGTCTGAACATCAGGTTCTTTCTTCTTCTTCTTATCGCCTTCTTTCTGAGTCGGGGCCGATATTTGCCGAGAGAGCCTAAGCTCTCTGAGATTCTCTTCTTGGTTAATGAACTCTTCTGCTTTGTCCATGAACTCTTGAAGATTGTCCGGCTGTTTCTTAGCGAGTTCCATCATCAGGGCCCCGCTGGGATGGATTCCTCGAAATAGCGCTGCGAAGGCCATCTCGTCAGTTACATTATCCAGAGATAACTTCTCTTGATTGAACCTCATGATATAGCTTTTTAGAGATTCGTCTTTTCCTTGGACCAATGTCAATAGGTGGCCCGAGGACTTCTTGCGCTTTCTCCCTGCAAAGAATTGCATCAGGAACTTCCTCCCCAGGTCTGCAAAGCTATCTACAGAACTTGGGGGTATTTTCCTGAACCAATCTCGGGCATTTCCTCCCAAGGTCAGGGGAAAAGCTCGACAAGCCACCTCATCGGATGTACCGTGGAGATCGAGATGGGCTTGGTATTGATCCAAGTGCTCGGTTGGATCTTCTTTCCCAGTAAAGATCGGGATACTGGGCACCTTGAATTTGTCAGGGAGGCGCATGGCGACAATCCTCTCCGTGAATGGTGAGGCTATTCCCTGTAATAGATTATCTATCACAGAGGTTTTGCCTTTACCATTTTGCGAGGACTCCTGCAAGAGATCACACTTCTTCTCCAAAGCTGCCACCACCTCTCTTAGTTTCTTCACGCCAGTTTTGGTCTTCTGGCGTTTTCCTGTCTGGATTGAGGGTTCAGGGTCTCCCCCTTGGTTCTCACTCCGATGATTGGAAGGTTCAGGGTCTCCTTCTCAAATGTCATTTACATGGTTATGACTGCTGTGCTCTTCGCCATTTCCAGCTTGCTGCCGTAGTGTGGCGTTTACCTGTTGCAGTTCTTCCATGTCCCTTTGCATCTGTTCAATGGTTGCCTGTAACGCAGCCACACTTGGGGTAGGGCGAGGTGGAACCTCTGCATTTACGGCTCCCTGAGGAGGAGCAGTCTGGGTTGATCGAGTGTTCACCATTATGGTTTTGATTTCTTGAAAACGATATTGAATCGTTCCCACAGACGGCGCCAAACTGTTAGAACAGTTTCCGGTATGATGAGCACTAGATGTTGAGATGAAAGCTCCTGGATATATTTCTGATAATCTGTTTAGACAAAAGAGAAAGATTAGAGATCCTTGCCGGGGGTGTCCGGCGGGGGATAGCTCCGATGCCTAAGTCAGTAAGGCTTAAACTGTTTCAGAATTCTGATAGTAGAGTATTCGTAATAAAATCACGTACCTTTCCTGTTCCATTCATCTTCCTTTTATACTTCACCTTGGAGTAGTGTCTGAATCTTTTTTCCCCGCTTTTCGAGATATTCCGAGATTTGGGCGCCAAATCAGTGATCTTCCGTTGCTTCCTGATTCTAGGCTATTGACTCTCAGAGAATACGCCATATCCGGGATGTGGATTTGAGACCCTCATGACTCTCGGTATTTCACCGAGAGTCTGTTGAACTGATCCGCGATATATCCGGGGCGCCGGTTTGAGGCCCTTTGGACTCTCGGTATTTTACCGAGAGTTGCGGAGCCTTGACCCGTTCATCTTTCTTTGAATGGGCCGAACTTGGACTTTATCTCATAGAACCCACTTTGTTAACTCGTTTTGAGCCCATTGACCCATCTAGGGAATATTTTCCCAACACATGTCTTCATCCCTCTCTCTCAAATGGATCGAAGCAGGTAGATTTTCTAACAAATGATCGAAAAGGGATAGAGAGGAAAAAATGGAGCATGTATAGCTGTCGGATTAGTCGCAAGACAACACCTCTATCGAATGAGAAGAAGTCTTGAACTGGGTATATAAGAAATGACTCAAAAACCCCTCCCCAAAGTGATCGATCATTCAATTGCGTAGCTGAGAAGGGTACAATCGTCAATTAAGTTGTGCACAAGAAAAAGAACTGCAGTACAAACAAACGAAAAGACAAAACACCCAAACAAAATATTTTACTCTTTACAATTCAGATAGCTTTAAGGATAAGATTGAAGGCCACAATCGTCATTTTACTCCTCTCAAATAAAAGTTACTATTTGGAGGCGATTGCCTCTTTTTATATAGCTCTAAGGATAACATGAGGCACTAGTGTTATGTCTTGATATAAAATTCGCAATGAATTGAAAAATAATTTTTTTTTTGGAAACTTCATTTACCTCTCGATCTTTTATCACTTTTGCAATCATAAATTCAAATTTTTAAAAAGTTGCAATGTTGGGTCACCATCTTTAAAAAAGTTTGCAATGCCACCCTTATGTTAGGATTTTTGGTTAAATTCTAATGGAGGAAGTCAAAATCCCTTGAATACCTCTATTTAAATAAATAAATAAATAAATAAAATAGAACACAAGCTGTCTTGGGTCACCTGACCCACGGCTTGCCACCCATCTGACTCTTTTTATTTTATTTATTTATTTATTTTCATGTTATGTTCTATTTATCTATTTTTAAATTAAGGGTATTTTTGTATTTTTTTTTTTAAGTTTTACATGGGTATAAGGGACATTTCACCCGTATACCGTTTGATTTAACTTTAAACACTAATGGTAGGGGTGATATTGCAAAGTATTCAAAGATGGCGACCAGACGTTGCAACTTTTTAAAGATTGATGGTATGATTGCAAAAGTGATGAAAGATTAAAGGGGAAGTGATATTTCCCTATTTTTCTTTTCTTTAAGCTAAAGACATCATTCACAAATTTCACACTAACACTAAGCATAAGCATATTAAGCATGTTCATAGGTTTACAAATACATCCTTATTAAACTTAAAATTTTTCAACTAAATATCATAGTCCATCTAGTAATTATACTGGTCACACTTGTCAATATGCACCCTCACTAAGCCAAACTAGATTATCCCAATACCATTGAAACTCTTGCCTATCAATTACTTCGATTGCTTGTCCTCTGCATCAACACACTTGATTTTTTTTTTTTTTGTGGTAAAACAACATTTTACAGGTAAAAGTATGAATCTACAACTTAGCAAGTAAAAACCTAAACAATTAGTGGTGAGAAATTTAATCTATCAACTGTAAGTAAATCCTTTCAAATAGCAATAAACGTAGTACTTTACATAAAATGTGTTTTATTATGTATATCTGTGTGTTAGAAAAACATGAAAGTGTTTTATTGTGTATGACCATGTTTTATACCTTATCAATGATTTGAAATTTCTATTCAGTTTTGTGATTAGTAGAAAAGTTCAGCTATAAATAGTAGTTTTAAGATAAAAGTTCTTAGACAAATTTTTGAGATGAAGGTTTTAAGCAGTTTCGAGATAAAGAACTTAATAGTTTTGAGGTAAAGGTTTTTAAGAGAAAAATCTAATAGTTAAACACATGCCCTAGGTCAAGTAGGGTTGTACACTCAATGCCCTAGGTGGAGCGGGGTTATAACACCCTTGAAATTAATTAACTATAATAATTAACTTTGAGTGTTATTCATAGTGCTTTCAAATTAATTAAATTATAATTAATTGAAGGAACTACCTAAACCACACATATCAGAGTAAAATAAAGTGGAAAGCGTAAAACATTGATTTGAGTTGAAAGACTAAATTTTTAGTGTCATTTTCTATCATCAATACAATTCAAAGCCTCCAAGTATGAGACAATTACAAATATACAATACTATCTCACGAGTCTCTATACATGCACCAAGAATAAACATATATAAATCAGCCTCTATAAGCCCTTTACTCAGTGTCACCAATCTTGCGAACAACTCTATTATGACCTCTTATGATAAACTCGCTAAACTATAAAATATCGAGATGTTTTATAGGTGAAAAACTAACTGCGTAAGTTTACAACTTAGTAAGTATATTATCAACAAAGCTTAGCTCATGTAGTGAGCCTTTATAATAGGGAATAATCATTAGAGAAAAAGTAGTACATTTTATAAAGTAGTTAAGGCATAATTTCACGGACAATACGCAAGTATTTTTATGCAGTAAATTATGTTGATTAAGTGTACGATATCATAATCATGATCATTTATAGTTCATAACCGTCCTCTATATGGCCTATTCGTACTCTTAACCCTCCTACGGTGAGATTTGCACATCCCATGTGATTTCTGGTACAACACCGGTACCACGATGAGGTACAATAGCATACTGCCTCTAGTGGCCTGATCGGTTCCAAACCCTAGGTGATCCACACCATTAGCGATATTGCAACTTGTAATCACCATTCGTGGATGCTTGCGCCAATCACTTTGGCTAATGGATACAAGGTAACCTAAATCTACTGTCTTTGGGCCATAGGGTCAAGTCTTTATACATATGTAACCACCATCCGTACATGGTACGATACACATCAATATTTATATTTCAATTGAGAACATAAATTATTTCATAATTAAGCTGCAAGTATAAATGTAATTGTAGAACGTACATCATTTACAAGGCGTTCGGCTTACAACATACTTTTATAGAAGTCATTAGCATCAAAATACACAGTTTATAAACAAAATAATCATGTTTGATGACTAAGCATTTTAGCTGTTATATGGATAATAACTTACTCGAACGCCAACCTTGGACATATCAAAGATCAAACTTCTCATTTTTGCAAGTCATACTCTAATATTAGTTAAGACACTAAGGGTAATCCTAAACCTACACGTAAAATCCTAATCATATAACTGCTGCCCAGAACGATTGATTATTTTTTGGGACGATCGATCGTTCACTCCAAAACATGGTATTCCCTATTACAACCTACTAGAACCTAATACATGACTTACCCAAGACTCCTAAAAGTTACAACACTCCTAAAGAGCATCATATGCATAAACGTTTAAAACCACCAAGGTTAGAAACACATTTTAAAAACTACAAAGTTAGGAAAACTCCATATATTTCTTGCAAAAATCAAGCTAATCTACTTAAAAGATCCAAATTTAAACCATTATTAAAGGGAAGACAATTATCATGGGATTTAACATAATAAACACAGTTAAAACATGATGAATAAACACAAGTTAGAGCTAGGTTAAGCATTGCCACAGTTTATTATTTAAAGTCCATATCATTTCTTATTTGTTTGCAGACTGTCACCCTTCAATTGTTTAAAGTAACGATCAATTGTTCTACTCAGAACCGTACCAATTGATTGTTCTACTCAGGACCGTATCGATCGATCGTTTAAAAACAATGTTCGATCATTATGCTCTGAGCAGTACTGTTCAATTAACCGTACCAATCGATTGTTCTACTTAGGACCGTACCGATCGATCGTTTAAAAACAATGTTCGATTGTTGTGCTCTGAGCAATACTGTTCAATCATTCCAAGAGGACGATCATTCGTCCTACACAAAAAATTTCAAATTTCCAAAAATTTCGTTTTCTCCTTTTTTTGAGACTTAGGACTTAGGGCTGTAATCGAGCTCGAGCCGAGTCGAGTTTTGCATTTCCGAGACTGGCTCATTTAAGAGAACCATTAATCGAGTCGAGCTCGAGCTCGAGCCGAGTTTGAAAATCCTTGTCCGAGATCGACTCGGTAGGACAATAATCTGGCTCGAGCTCGAGCTCGTTAACAATGTTTTAACGAGTCAAGCCGAGCTTCAAGTCGACTCGTTCGACTCGAGCTCGAGTTAAACCGGATATTTTAGACGAGCTCGAGCCAAGCTCGGTTCAAAAGCCCATTAAAGCCTTAATTGAGCAGCTCAGCTCGATTAGGGCTCGATAAAATTTAGGAAAAAAAAAAACCAGCAACAGAGATCTAATTTCTAGGAGCAAGGAGCCAACAAGCCAAAAAAAAAAAAGGGTAGAATGTGGCGGCACGTGCACCCCACGCACGCCGGAGCAGCGCGTGACGCACACGCGCGGTTGAGAAAAGTTGGGAAGGAGCAGAATCCACCGATGAGTGTGGTGGTGCGGCACGTGTGCGGAGGAGAAGGCTAGAGCTGAGCAGATCGGGCTCCCAAGTTGCAGATCAGAAGAAGAGAAAAAAGAGAGAAGAAGCCGGAAGAAAAAGAAGAAGCCAGAAGAAAAAGAAAAATAGGAACTGGAAAAAGAAAAGAGGGACAAAGGAAAGGGGAAGGACGCTCATGATGCTTTACAGTGGAAGAAGAAAAATGAAAAATGAAATGGAAATGGAGAAGAGATTCAAAGGGAAAGTGGAAGAAGAACAATGCTTTACAATGGAGTCTGTGAAGAAGATACGAAGAAGATACAAAGGAGTGAAAAGACAAAAGAAAGTAGAAGAGTCAGAAGACCTTGGTAGTCGTGCATAGGTGTTGTACGAAATACTAACTTAAATAATAAGCTAATATTTGCACGTTTTACTCGCAAGTGCACAAGATCAAAACAATAGTATAGTAGGCAAGTGTGAGATCATTTCCACGGGGATTGGTAGATTATGTTTAGAAGAGCTTTCCAAAACAGAAATCAAAATGATCAATTTAAGTTGTGGGTTGAAAAACCAAATTAAAAGAGTTAAAACTATGCTGGAAATTAAATAACAAGAAAAATAAAATGAGATTTTTTTGAGAAACAAAAATAGTAGGTTGTTTGTGAACATGGTAAAGTAAGATAGGGCATTGATATCCACCACTAATCATACACTTTAAGTACACGACTTGCATATATTCCAAACCATTTTTGAGATGCTCATGTTTGTCAACCTAAGGGCATGGTATCTACTCCAAAAGTTATTGATTTCCCTAAGCAACGAATTAGGCATGGTATCTACTCTAATTCTTTTCTTTTTCAAAGGATTTAGCATGGTATCTACTAAGTTGTTCTTCAAGAAAGCATGAATCTATGGAAATCGACAAACACACTTAGTCTAGAACATGGTATCTATTCTAGTTTTTCATGTTGATTAACTCTAAGAAGCTCTAAAAGTTTCTCTTTGTCACTCTAATAGGCCAAGACTCGGTCATCCAAATTGACCTATATGACAATCTCCACATAAAATATGCATATGATCAAAGCATAAACACACTCTATATGAGGAACGAACAAAAATCCAGAATTAATCAAGTGAGCATCACAAGTAGTTTGCAACATAACAAGTCAATTCCTTAAAGATTACATGACTTAGGGCTTCAATCAAGCCCTATTTAAGAGTTAGTTACAAATAAATTAGAAAACACATCATCTTCATACAAGAAAATAGGAAAAATAAGAAAAAAAAGAGAAAAACTTGGAAGAGTGGCCGTGAGGTGCTTGCTGCTGGAGCTCCCTGGTTTTGTTCCTGCAATGAATCCTGAAAAAAATGCCTCCCACCTAGCTAAAACCGATGGGTTCAAGAGAGAGAGTTTTTCCCTTTTTTTCTTAGTCAAAAAGAGGGGAACAAGGAAGTAATTAGGGGGCTGTTCTTCTGCAAATTTTGACTTCCCAAGGCTCCCTAGAGTGGACAAATAGCCACCCTCTAGCTGCACCTTTTGACTTTTTTTCATTTCTTTTCACACCTGCAGGTCTTCATTCGTGGCTACTGTCCACGTGATTTTTGATCATCAAAAAGTCCGAATTGGATTTTGCACTTGTCATAACATTTGTTCATCTCTGAGTTAGCTTTCCAATGCAACTGACCTTGCCTTAATCAGAATTTTGAGCTATGAGTTATGGCCAGAACAGTGTGCAAAGGTCAATCTCGGAGCTGCTTGAGTGCGGAATTCTGTTCTGGAAAAACCTGGGACTTCACATGCGATTTTGATCTCCAAAACGACCGAATTGGATTTTTTACATAAAATATAATTTGTGCATCCTTGAGTTAGCTTTCCAATGCCACTGATTTTGGCTCAATTGGATATTTGAGCTAAAAGTTATGGATACAACAGTGCCCAGAGGTTTATTGCCCAGATTTGACGTTTTAGTAACTCGAATTTGATGGGTTTTTGCTGCAAGACCTGAAAATACTAAAAATCATAAAAACAACACAAAACATTAAATTACAATGAAACTAAGGTATTAACATATGTAAGTTAATGGCTTATTTCATAGGAAAATGAGCACTTAACAATAGGGAAGTGTGCGTCAGGTTTGAGAGACCGCGCGCGGCCTTATCTCTTCAGATTATGGGATTACAGCTTATCTTTAAAGAAATGCACCGTTTGAAAATTTTTTTTTCTTCTTGGTAAGTGATAATAAGAGTTGTCCGGTAGACGAATTATAGTCAATATTCTCTAATTAAGACCCCTAATTAATAAATATTAATGAAATTATTTTATATATATATAGTTGATATTCTCTAATTAAGGCATCAAATTATGGTATAATATAAATAAGTATTTAATAGTAGCTTTTGTATATGCGTAATTAATTAATAATTATGGTAAATAAGTAATTATAATCAATATTCTCTAATTAATGCCCCAAATTATAGTAAAATTGATAACATTAAATAAGGGAATCAAATAATAGCTTTTGTTTACACGTGTTCAAAAATATATCATTTATGATTGGAGTCCAACGTTCAAAATAAAATGGCAAAAAAATTAAATGTTAAGAATATAGAAAGTTTCTAAATATTTTAATCAATTACGAACTTCTCTCTTTATAAGTTTTTATTTTTTCTCTCTATTTATTTATTCAAGTCTTGTTCAAATTCAAATTATTCTCTTATTCTCCAATTGTATATCTATAACTATACTTTATGTATATATATTATGTATATATAACTTAACTAATTATAGTCAATATTCTCTAATTAAGGTCCCAATTAAATAAATATTAATGAAATTATTTTTCATAAAAAAAATATTTAAGGCCTAATTATAGTCGATATTCTCTAATTAAGGCCCCAATTAACAATATTAATGAAGATTTATTTCCATAAAAAATATTTAAGGCATAATTATACTCAATATTCTCTAATAATGCCCAAAATTATGATAAATTTGATAACATTAAATAAGGGCATCAAATAATAGCTTTTTGTCTACACGTGTTCAAAAATATAGATATTTATGATTAGAGTCTAACGTTCAAAATAAAATAAAATAAAAAATTAAATATTAAGAATATGAAAAGTCTCTAAATATTTTAATCAATTACGAACTTCTTTCTTTATAAGTTTTTCATTTTTTCTCTCTATTTATTTATTTAAGTCTTATTCAAATTCGAATTATTCTCTTATTCTCCAATTTCTATTATGACTATACTTTATGTATATATATGTATATATAACTATACTAATTATAATCAATATTCTCTAATTAAGGTCCACAATTAACAAATATTAATGAAATTTTTTTTCATAAAAAAAATATTTAAGACCCTAATTATAATCGATATTCTCTAATTAAGGCCCCCAATTAATAATATTAATGAAGATTTATTTCATAAAAAAATATTTAAGACATAATTATACTCAATATTCTCTAATTAAGGCTCAAAATTGTGGTAAAATTGATAGGATTAAATAAAGAAATCAAATAATAGCTTTTGTCTACACGCGTTAAAAAATATAGCATTTATGATTTGAGTCCAACGTTCAAAATAAAATAGAAAAAAAAAATGTTAAGAATATAGAAAGCCTCTAAATATTTTAATTAATTACGAACTTCTCTCTTTTTAAGTTTCCATTTTTTTTTCTCTATTTATCTATTCAAGTCTTATTCAAATTATAATTATTCTCTTATTTTCCAATTTCTATTATGACTGTTCTTTATGTATTTATATGTATATATAACTAGACTAATTATAGTCAATATTCTTTAATTAANAAAAAAAAATATTTAAGGCCCTAATTATATTCGATATTTTCTAATTAAGGCCCCCAATTAATAATATTAAAGAAGATTTATTCCATAAAAAAAAAATTTAAGGCATAATTATACTCAATATTCTCTAATTAATGCCCAAAATTATGGTAAAATTGATAGCATTAAATAAGGGAATCAAATAATAGCTTTTGTCTACACACGTTCAAAAATATAATATTTATGATTTGAGTCCAATGTTCAAAATAAAATAGAAAAAAAATAAATAATTAAATGTTAAGAATATGGAAAGTCTCTAAATATTTTAATCAATTACGAATTTTTCTTTTTATAAGTTTCCATTTATTCTCTCTATTTATCTATTCAAGTCTTATTCAAATTTGAATGATTCTCTTATTCTCCAATTTATATTATGACTATACTTTATGTATATATATGAATATATAACTATATTTTATGTATATATAAGAAGACAACTTACCTTACACCACCAAATATAAATAAATTATCATTTTTTCAAAGTTTAATGATATTATTTATTCTACAAATTCTATTATGAAAATAAAAATGTTGAATTATGATTTATTAATAAAAATCATAAAGTGTATATATATTAACTAACTAATTAATATACATACTTAAATTTATATAACCTAACAATATTAGTTAGCTAACATTGCTATGTTTTTTGAAAATAATCATTTTGATTTCATTCATTGATCATGAAAATATAGTAGCTGGTTCTAACAAAACAATATCACAAATACATATTGAAACGTCTTCCAACCAAATATCATCTATGTTAGTATATTTACTAACTAGTTAATATCAATGATAACTACTGCTTATAACCTATGTAATTACTTTAGTAAATATTAATTAAGTAAATTTGAGACTAGTATATATTAACGAAGTGATTAATAATATTAAATTAGTAAACTATAATGATAAATTGATAATACTTATTATAATATTTAATCTATTATTATAAACAAATACATTGTTGATTCTAATAATAATCACTTAATTTGAAATTATATAAATCACATTGTTAAGTATATAATAATAATACGTAAATCATATGCTAATATTCATATGAATGATAATGATATAAGGATTAAATAATACAAAGTTATATTATATGATCATTTGATCTAGTNATATTTAACGAAGTGATTAATAATATTAAATTAGTAAACTATAATGATAAATTGATAATACTTATTTATAATATTTTAATCTATTATTATAAACAAATACATTGTTGATTCTAATAATAATCACTTAATTTGAAATTATATAAATCACATTGTTAAGTATATAATAATAATACGTAAATCATATGCTAATATTCATATGAATGATAATGATATAAGGATTAAATAATACAAAGTTATATTATATGATCATTTGATCTAGTGTTTATATGATTATATGGTATAATGTTATATCATATGATCATGTGATATAAATTCGAATGATAATTTATATGATCTAAATTATAATGATAATACTTAATTTGTGATCATAACAAAAACATTGTTTTTTTTTTTTTTGAAATGGGGATATCGTCTTTCATTAAAAAATCATTCAACTCTGTCAGAGAGTATAATACTTTGAACAAAAGATGGGCAACTACCCAACCAAGACTGATCTAACGACTGGGCAATTGCTGCTTTTGCCAATAGATGAGCTGCTTCGTTAGCACTCCTCCGGATGTGACTTACGCCCCACGAATGACGGCTGTTCAGCTGGATTCGAATGTCGTCTATTAGTTGCCCATACCTGCTCCAACTAGAAGTGTCTTGACGGAGGGCTTTCACAACTTCCAGAGCATCGCCCTCAAGCAGGATATCGTGAAAATCTTGCTCGATGCAAAACATAACAGCTTTCCAAGCCGCAATAGCTTCGGCGACAGTGGGATCAGTGATGAAGGGCACCGTAGTGCACATAGAGGCTAACACGTTCCCCTCAGAGTCTCGTGCAATGACGCCCACTCCCATCGTTGAAGTAGCTTTGTCCATGCCGGCATCCCAATTGATCTTCACTACTCCCTCTGGCGGCTTGCTCCATTTCTGGCAGGCTGAACTAGGAGGGGAGACCGGATCTATATTGGATGATTGGGATGCAAGATGGAAATCTGAGAGCAATTCTGTTGCACCTTTTACCACCTGCTGTGGAGAACTAAGTGTCCCTCCGAAGACAAACGAATTACGTCGGAGCCAGAGCCTACGTGCGATGACCACTGCCAACTCAAGGGCTTCATCTTCTAAGGCTTCCGAAAGCTTCTCAAACAAACCCAGCCCATCATTTTTTGCAATAACCAATTTCTGCAATTGCCTACCACTTTCCATCCATACATCCATGGCTGTTGTACAATTCCAGAGTATATGTCCTGTTGATTCAGTGTACTCGCCGCAAAGAGGACATAAGGGATCGGTGGTAATTTTCCGGCGATAGAGGTTCTCCTTGGTAGGGAGAGAGTTAGTGCAAGCTCGCCATAAAAATTGTCGGGCCGTCATGGGTATTTGCAGCTTCCAAAATCTCTTCCATAGTCGTTCATCAGAAGAGGACCGAGAGCAATCTCCTTGGGGACTGGATGATAGCTCCCTGGCTAGATGATATGCACTACGTACTATAAAGATCCCATTTGTAGTTCCCCTCCATACCAGCTTATCCGGTTGACCATAGGGGCTCAATACCAAACTACAGATCTTCGAAGCTATCACAGGAGAAAAAATTTGTTGGATAAGATGAGTATTCCACCAATGCGTGTCATGATCTATAAGTTCACTCACCCGAGCTTCAGGTTGGAGAAGCTGATTTGGGGCCTGAAGCACATAAGAAGGTGAACTGGGCAGCCACCTATCGTGCCAAATTTGGATTGATTCTCCGTTACCCACTCTCCACATAAGGCTCTCTTTAAGCAAATCCCGAGATTTCCATATGCTTCTCCAAGCAAACGAAGGCCGATTACCCAGATTCGCTTCCAAGAATGAGTGTTGCGGAAAATATTTTGCTTTCATAATTTTGGCAACCATAGAATCAGGATTTGTGAGAAGCCTCCACCCTTGCTTTGCAAGCATTGCTAGGTTGAAACTCTCCAGTTCACGGAAACCCAAGCCGCCCTTTACTTTGGCTTTCCCCAATCTTGCCCAGCTCACCCACACCATCTTGTTGCCATTTTCATGTTGTCCCCAAAAGAAGTGACACATGAGGGAATTTAGTTCTTGACAAAGTTGCTTCGGTAGTTGGAATACACTCATGCTATAAGTAGGCATAGCTTGAATAACCGCCTTGATAAGAATCTCACGCCCGGCTTGCGACAGAAATTTTTCTTTCCATCCACTTAGCTTTTTCCTTACCCTGCCAGTTATACTAGCAAAAGTACGTTTTTTAGCCCTTCCCACCATTGCCGGCAAGCCCAAATATTTCTCAAAGTTGTTTGAGGTAGAAACCCCACCCGAGGCTAGGATAAAATCTCTAAACTCCCTTCTTGTGTTCTTGCTGAAGAAAATGGATGTTTTTGATTGGTTTATCTGCTGCCCCGAAGCGTGTGCGTAGACCTCCAGAATCCGATGCAGGTTACACCATTCCATGAAATTCGCTCGACAGAACAGAAGGCTATCATCTGCAAAAAATAGGTGACTCACTCGAACACCCCCTTTGGCTATGGGGATTCCTGTCAGCTGTCCGTCCCTTTCGGCCTTCGATATGAGAGAACTAAAACCCTCCGCACATAGAAGGAACAAATATGGAGAGAGAGGATCGCCTTGTCGCAGACCCCGCGAAGGAATTATGTGTCCTTGTGGGGATCCATTAATGAGTATGGAATAGGATACGGTCCGTACACATGTCATAACCAACTGAATCCACCTGGTTGCAAACCCCATCTGTCGCATTATTGCCTCCAAATAGTTCCATTCGACACGATCGTAGGCTTTGCTCATATCTAACTTTACAGCCATATACCATTTCCTCCCGTGCAACCTTGAATCCATGGTGTGAAGCGCCTCATAGGCAACTAAAATTGTTAATTCCAATTTTAATCACTTAATTCGAGATTATATGAATCACAATGTTATTGTTGCATACCTTCGTACATACATTAAGAAATTATATATTGTATTAGTATGAATTTATATACTTATGTGACATTATGTGAATGTGTGCCTATAATATTATACTTATGAATTATGAATCATAAATCATATCACACGATTATCTAAATATATAATAAATAATTTAATATGATAATTATGAATCATATGATTCATATTTATTATTTATTATAACTTTTAAGTATCTAATGATAATATTTACATTATATGGTCTAAGTATTATCATATGATCTCAGATCTTGATCATATGATTTAACGTTTAATAAGTATCTAAGATAATACTTATATCATATATATTATCATAATTCATATGATCTAATAATTAAATGACACAATGTTATATCATATGATCATATGACACAATGTTGGATTAATATATACTTAATTGGTGATTATAAAAAATATATGTTGACTTAAATATTAATCACTTAATTTGAGAATATATGAATCACATTGTTATTATTATTATTATTATTATATTATATTATTATTATATATGTTAATATTATATTTTATTTTATATAGAGGTCATTATTACATATATTCATACATTGATACATACATTAAGGAACATAATATTGTATTCGTATGAAATTATATACTTACGTTAATTGTGTGACGTTTATATGGTTCTAATATTATATTTATAACTTTTGAATTATGAATTCATATCATTATGATATGAGATTTATTTATATAAATAAGATGTATGATAATTATATATCATACTTATCTTAACTTATAAGTATCTAATGATAATACCTAGATGAGATCATATGAGCTAAGTATTATCATATGATTGATCATATGATCTCACAATTCATATGATCTTAGATCTTAATAATGTGATATAAAGATTTATAAATATCTACTAATAATACTTAGATCATAAGGTCATATTCATATGATAATGATATAATGATTAAATTAGATAATATAATATAATATATATTAATTTATTATTAATATCATATTTATATTTATAAAACCATATAATAATATATATATTAATCGAGCTAACGAGTCGAGTCGAGTTGGCTAAGTCGAGCCTTAAACGAGCCAAGCTTGCGATCCCTAAACGAGTCGGGCGAGTCGGTTCGGTCGAGCCTTAAACGAGCTAGGCTCGCGAGCCCCTATCGGTTTTGTCGAGCGAGTCGGGTATGTCTCACTAACTAATCGGGCGGTTTGTACAGTAATAAGCGAGTTTGTACAGTACCGATCTCGAGTTCGGGCCGAGTTTAATCGGGCGGGTATCGGGTAGACTGTCGGAAAGACTGGCTTGTTTACAGCCCTATTAGGACTAACCCAAATATACACTAATGCAAAATTAAGATGTCTTTAACCTGAATAGAAAAAGAAAAAAAAAAAAGAAAAAGAAAAAAGGTGTCTTTAGCCCTATCTTAAGCGGTGTGTTATAATGTTGACGTGACAATCTTAAGCAGCTATTTGATCAATTATTGTTAAAAAAAATTCAAGGATTGGTTTAAATTGCCACATCAACATCGTAGGATAAAAAATATAATTTATGGTATTACTCTTAAATACTTATAACAAACAAGGACAAACCATGAAGCACTTGATATAAAGCATTGTAATGTAAAGTACTATGTAGATAATACAGTAGAGAACAGAGAACACCATATAACATATAGCAGACAAACCACAAATCATGGACTAGATAACAATTTAAAATAGAGACTAAAACAAACATATAGCAATGAAAACATTTCTTGTAGGAAAAGGTCTAGAAATAGTCATACTCACAAAAGTATCAACCAATTATTTGAAAGCAACATCACTCTCCATATCCAATCGACAGTCATCATATGCACAAAAAATTGAAAATGCAATTTGAGTTGGACCAGTATTTTGAGTTACATTAAGAGTAATGTTACTCTTTATGTTAATTTATTTCACTAATTTTATATAGACTGACATTGTGTGTTTTACATCACATCAACCGGCATAAATCGATATAATAAATTAGTGTGAAAACTACTATTTTTTTTTTAAACTCTTTACTTTAATTGAAACTAAACTCAAAACTGCAAAATGCGTGAAAATAAAGCCTAAACTCAAACATTGTGTGTTGTGATGAGTGCAGTCTAGCCCGCTCAACAGTGCTGATCTTCCAATGATGATCCAGCCCACACGAAACAAATACTATGACCATCCCCATAAAAATAATCAATTGGACCTAGGCTTCGTGTAGGCCCAATGCTTTTCCTTGATCGTTGTTTCGCCTGAAACTAATCTACTGTGAAGCTTATTTGGAGAGAGAGAAGAAGAGAGAGAGAGAGATGGGGACGTCGGCAGTGGGATTGGCGCCGGGGCTGTCTCGGAAGCTGAAGAAGGTGTTGGAGTGTCGGACGGACTCTCCGGATCTGGTGTCGTCTCTGAATACTCTGTCCACATTCTACTCGGAGAACGCCCCTCGGTCTCGGCGCAACCTCAAGTCTTCCATCGAGACCCGCGCCCTCCAAATCAACCTCGAGTTCCTCCAAGCCTCCGATACCGCCCAGCAGGCCCTCGATCGCGTTGAGGACGAGGTCAATGCCCTGTCCGATTGTTGCGACAGGTAAGGCAATATCTTTTTGCATAAGATGAGATGAGATGAGATCTCACCATAAATGAATAAGTATTGCATCATGGCAGGATTGCAAAGGCATTGAACAGTTGCAGCGCCAGCACGGGAGACATCATCAGTACCACAGAGAGGCTCAAACAGGAACTTGAAATTACTACACAAAGACAAGAGATCGTTTCATGCTTCCTTCGTGATTATCAGCTCTCTAACGACGAGGTTTAACTTTGCTCCTTGGATGTTGGTTCGTTGTCTTTATGGATTGAACTCAAAAAATTCATTCTTCTGTTTATACTTAATTTCTAGCGGTTCTCACAATTTGTAGATAAATGCACTGAGGGATGAAGACCTCAATGAAAACTTTTTCAAGGCACTTTCTCATGTTCAAGAAATCCATGCCAACTGCAAGATGCTGCTAAGGACACACCACCAGGTAATATACTCTCTCAGTCTCTGTGTGTATCACCTGGATCTCCAATTTATGCTTGCTTCTTAAGGAAGAGAGAGGGAAATGTATGACACTCATTCTATGTGCATTCGTCGTAATGGTTTCTTGTGCCTAATGCCTGGTGTCAAGCCTAAAAATGGTCTCTGTTTTCTCATCCTTAAGGATTGTCACCGTAACAAGACTAATGTGGCATGTATAATTGAGTTCAGATTAGGGTGTGCCAACGGATACATCTGAATGGTTGGAGATATGGTTCTTTTGTTGTTGGTTAATTTTTTATTTATTGTGCTTCTTTCTTTCGTTGTATTGTGAGAGAGTAACTGTGTCTTTTCCTGCTTTTGTTGAAATTGAATCAATTGATAAGTACCATTAACATGAGGGCTTCTTTTCAGCGGGCAGGCTTGGAGCTCATGGATATGATGGCTGTATACCAAGAAGGAGCCTATGAGCGCTTGTGCAGGTGACTCTTCTCTGAAATAAATGAAGTTTCAAGACATATATTAGTTTCCACTTTTTCTCCACTTCTAAACTGGCAGAATAAATAAACATAGATCTGATCTTTTTTTTTTTTCTTTTAATAATAAACATTAGACCTCTAGTTCATGGAACTAAGCTACTGCATCATCATAAGGTGCATTAAATGTGTGACTACTCTCTTGAAATGTCATGGAATGATTATGATTTGCACAACCATTCATTTGAAAACCATGTGTACGTTGTTATTATTATTGCCGTTGTGGTTGACCATGGGTAACCTAATCCACCTAAACTAGAGTGAGTTTTCTGTAGTCAATAGTGTGGATCTTTGCCAGAAGAAAGTGCCCTCAATCTGCAGGACAGAGTTTTGCAGTTGCAGTTGGAGGGCACTATCAAGATCTGTCTCCTGTTTGATTGTGAATTAAATCCCTAAGTTAGTTGGCAAGACGTGAAATTGGTTCTTCATTGTTGATCTATTTTTTTTTACCCTTCTGTTTTAACTAACAGTGCTTGGTTACTCTTGGACCTGTAAGACATTCTCTCAACTGCTAGTCTTGCTCTCCAGTATGATTTTCTCAGGCTGTCTGTGACTGTCATTTGTTACTGGTTTACTATATATCATTCTTGAAGCAAATTTTTTTTGTTGCTCTCTTTCCTAATCTTTCTTCAATTTAATGTCCCGTTCAATCTTTTTAGCTATGTAGTGATTGGATTCATTCAATCATTTGAAGCTCTTATTTCTTTCTTTCTTTCTTTTTTCCCCCCCACCTAGGTGGGTTCAGGCAGAGTGTAGAAAATTAGGTGACACTGATAATCCTGAAGTTAGTGAGCTTTTGAAAACAGCAGTTCGCTGCCTCAAGGAACGGCCTGTCCTTTTCAAGTATTGTGCAGAGGAGGTGATTCACTGGATAGCTTGATGATCAATAAGCTCAAACATCTGACTTGCCTCATGAGTTTTCTAGTAGCTTGCCATAAAGTTTTTGTTTGTTAATCTTACAGGTGGCAAATATGAGGCATAATGCATTATTTAGAAGGTTTATAAGTGCCCTTACACGTGGGGGACCTGGTGGATTGCCTCGACCAATTGAAGTACATGCTCATGATCCCTTACGATATGTGGGGGACATGCTAGGGTGGCTACATCAGGTGTGACATGAATGCCTTCTGGTTTTTGGTTCTGGCCTTTTGTAATGCTGCCTTTTAAATATGTAGTTCTTAATTTGTTGTTGTGTGTGTGTGTTAATTGTGTTTTCTTGCTCTCTAAGCAGGCCTTAGCATCTGAACGAGAACTTGTTCTTGTATTACTGGATCCAGATGCTGTGGTAGATACTGGATCAACTGCAAACCGGTTTTTAAAGAGCCTTGACGGTGATTCTGGAAAGACTGAGTCTGACTTGATGTTTGTTCTAGATAGAATTTTTGAAGGAGTTTGTCGGCCGTTTAAAGTGAGAGTTGAACAAGTTTTACAGTCTCAACCTAGTCTTATAATTTCATATAAACTCAGTAATACCCTGGAGTTCTACACTTACACAGTGAGTTGAGCTCTTTTTCTGTTATGATATTACTAAATGTCTTAGTTGCCATGTTATAACTATTTATTGACTTCTAGATATCAGATTTACTTGGGAGAGAAACAGCTCTCTGTAATACGCTTTGGGCACTCATGGATGCCACTCAGAAAACATTTTTCGATATCCTGAAAACTCGAGGAGAAAAGCTTTTACGGTATCCTCCCCTTGTTGCAGTTGATCTCTCCCCTCCACCAGCAGTAAGAGAAGGAGTTTCCGTGCTTCTTGAAATAATTGAGACCCACAACAGTATGATGGTTCCTGCTTCAGGGAATTTTGATCCAGTGATATCTGCTTTACTTGATCCTATTATTCAGGTTGTTTTTGATTGATATTTTTTGGTAACTGTCATATGATTGATTGTTTATAGGATGCTATAACAAAAGTTGCAGAAGTTTTCAAGTATGCTTGATCTTTCAATAAAATGTCATTATGTGGACAGCATTTTAAATGTACAGGTGTGCTTACAGAAAAAAAAAAAAAAAAAAATTGTACAGGTGCATATCACTGTGGGATAGTAGAATCCTGTATGCAAGTGCTGCCTATGAATAGGATAGTTCACTAAATTAAGAGGTTCAGGTTGGCATGCTGAGCCTTGTAAGCCAAACTTGTGGAGTCAACCTGTTCTATTATGTTACCACAATGCAAATGTCGCAATGTGGAATTTCTTTTATTATTACCTTCCTTAGATAAACTCACATTTCTGGACTTGATATGGTTGAACTAAGTCACGCAGTCTTTCAAAAACTGGTTTGCTAATTTAAAACATATTGCAATACTAAATTCGTTCTTCACTTACATGTCGTATCAGTTCAGATCACATTTGAGGACTGTTGTAATGTCTTCTTTGGTATGTGCAATATTTGAAACGAAATTTATTACTTTTGATCTCTGCAGATGTGTGAGCAAGCAGCAGAGGCACACAAATCCAAGGGGCCCAGTTACTCATCAAGAAGAAGTAGAATGAGCTCTGACTCAGGTCAAATAAGTAAATCATCTGTTGATGCTATCTTGTCGAACAGCAGCTCTGCTTCATCTTCCCAGGTTCGTGCTTGACTGTGTTCGTCTCCTCTCCAAGTGTTTTGCTTGCCAGCTTTCAAAAATTGCCTTTGCCAATTTTAGTATGTGGTTTTCAACTCTTCTCCTGTCATGATTTTTGGTGGATATTAATGAACATGCATGCTATTTTCTGAATTAACATGCATCGCTTTTCTACTCACAAAGTGGTCTTATATATTAATCCCTGTGCTGTTGACAACTTTTGTTTCTTTCTTTTCCCCATTTTTTTTTTTTTTTAAAAAAATGTTAAAAATAATGTGATGTTCTTCTTGATGGAGAAGTATTGTAGTGCCTGATATCATGGATTTGTGCAGAATAACGAAACTCCTTCCAAGATCTTCCTAATCAACTGCTTGTGTGCCATCCAACAACCATTATATGGACATGAGGTTGCAGCTGAATATGTGAAGAACCTGGGGGTGATGATAGATAATCACTTGCATGTGCTTGTGGAAAGAGAAGTTGATGCCATCTTAAGAAGATGTGGCTTGTCACAAAAGATGCATCACTTCCACAGTTCACTCAACAAGGAGGCTGGCAATACGGTAATTGGGGGCCCATTAGCAGACTTAGAGGACACATCTTCTTCCACTCTTTCAGAGTGCTTGAAGACTTTCTTTGGGCTTATTTTGGGAAGTGAGAGTTCTCTGCCAGAATTTGAGCAGATGCAGGTTCCTAAGCTACGTTCGGAAGCTTGTATCCAGGTGGCTAGATCACTGGCTGAAGCTTACGATCTTATATACAAGGCAATCATGGATCCTGAGAATGGCTACCCAGACCCCAAGTCACTGGCGAGGCATCCTCCAGATCAGATAAGGACCATTTTAGGAATATGAAGCTCCATAAAATCATAAATTTTCCATTTACTTTATTGATTTTGGTAGTTATAAAAATGCATTTTGCTTCGTGTTATTACCTGGTTCATACGGAACAACCCTTTTCCCAACAAACAAGTTATATTGTCTGTTTGACTTGGTGTTACTATTCTTTTGTACGCAGTTTATAGACGAGTTGTTTTCGCATAACGAATAAATTGGTCATTTATTTATTTCTTTGTATGTGGAACTGGTGGATCTGCTGTTGCTAGTGTAACTTTCGGTACATGTAACATGGATAACATGGACTGTAGACATTCGTCGTCCGTGGACTTGGGTGAAGCCTTCTCCCTTTTCATTTCCGTTTGGTCACTCCCGTTCTCTTAGCGAATTATCCAACTAAACATTAGCGATGGATATAAACGAAAAGTTTGTCCCGGAACATTCTAGGAAGATAACGAAAAAAACAAAAGAAAAACAAAGAAAAGAAATGGTCTTGGCTTTCTACTCTTGCATAATCATCAGGTAAGACCAACAGTTCCCTCCCTGACGGTATAGTTGGAGAATGGGTTAGGTAAGACCGATAATTCACTTCCTGAAGTGATCATTGGAGCCCTTTTCCCGCATTTATTTAAAAAAAAAAAGGGAAAATTTCACTTATTCCTTGAATTGTCACGACTTTTACAATCCCCCAATCTTCAAAATCTCTCAATTTAGTGTATCAAACTTCTAATTTTTTGCAATCCCCCCCCTCCGTTAGGATTTTCTGTTAAATCCTAACGGATGGCCCCTCACGTGCCGCGCATGTGGTAACTTGAACGTTATCGGTCCGTTTTACCCCTTATCTCACCAATGCCTAAACCCACAGCTATTATACACGTGGTTGGCTGTATCAAACTCGAAGCTCCAAAAACTCAATGGTAGAACTTTTGAAAAGAAATTAACTTACTTCTTCTTCCTCTTCCTCCCTTCCTCTCAAGAACTCCGAACCAGGTTTTTTTTCTTCACAACTATTTTCGTTGATGGATCCCTCCGAAAGTGAAGTAAGCGACTCAGGTTCGAGCTATCCTATGTGCAGATGTGGAATCAAAAGTCGAATCAGAACAGCATACACAAAAATTAATCGCGGAAGAAGGTTTTATTCTTGTGTAAATTACGTGGTAAGTTATATTTGGTGATTTGGTTTAGGGTTCTTTTTAGGGAGTTATCTCGGTGCTGGTCTATATCTCATCGTTTAGGGTTTGATATCGGGTTGGGTAAATTGAACATTTTTTCAAAGGTAACATTCCTCTGTGCTGGGTAAATCCCATTTATATATTTGGTTGTGTAAAATTATTGGGATCATTCGGGCGATGTAAATCCCCATTTTTTGGATTATTTAGATCACATGTGTGAAGCCCCATTTTATTTCCTTTGTCTGTTATGCAGAACGATGAGAACCCTGGTTGTGGTTTTTTTAAATGGCTTGATCCCAAAATGTGTGTATACGGTGAACAAGTGGTGTCGTGTTGAGGGATTGGCCCGTTTCTACTGAAAGGGCACTGATTGAGACAACCATTTCCAATGAAGTTTCCAAATACAAGATTGAAGTCAGTGAGTACAAGTCCAAAATCGAAGTTGATGCTGTTACTTTTGCGTTGCAACTAGAAAGACAAAGGAATAATTTTCGTGCAAAGGAATTGAAGTACCAATTTGCACTAGCATGCTCATGTGGTCTTCTTTTTGTCTTGCTGTTTTATCCTGCATGTAGCAAATTTTCCTCACGGCTGATGTTGGCATGAGTAGTTAATTAGACCTATTACTATCAGTGGTATGATTTTGTAAAGACTTTGGAATGTTTTCAAAGCACCAATTTAGATTGATGTTGTAATTTTATCAAAAACAATGTTGTAATGTAATGTGTAATGTATTTGGCAGTTTGCTGTTTTTCAATACTGATTTCTGATTCCTGATAAAGTGTGGTTTCCTTAGTTGTGTTGTTAACTAAGGAAGTGCTTTGGCCTTTCCATTCCTAAATTTTCAAATACTCTTTCTTTACTCTACCTCTGAATATCCATTTAACAGCCTCCACTAACTGTAGTAGTTTCAATGCAATAGCAACAACATCTTATGCAAGTAGTGAATATTATCAAGTGACTTATGAAGGATATTAAAAAGGCTTTATTTATCTTCATATAACGTCATAAGAGCCTCTTGTTCAGCAACCACAACACAATCAATCTAAATACAGCACAAACCGTCTGCAAACACTATAAACAATCAAAATGAACTCATACAGCACAAACCATCCGTTTTCATAAACAATCAAAATGAACTCATACAGCACAAAGAAACAGAAGCTAATGCCACCTTTTATGTTTTCAGCACCAACTGTGAAATCTTTGGGATGTTTTTTTTGCAACACCATCTCAGTCACCTGGTTGATTATGCTAGTATTATGACATAATCACCAAACTGATGGCATAACTGAAGATCACCTCCAGCATGATGAGGTGTTGATGATGCCCACCAAGGGTTAAAATCCATATTAAATATAAGGGATAATTGTTACATACAACCCTTGAGAATCATGACAAAAGACAGATCTAATACCAAGCAGCTTTTCGGAAACTAGCTACACAGAAGAAAAATCAAGTCCACTTGCAGCTAAGTGGACCAAAGATATTAAATTCAAAGCACCAAAAACTCAGCAAAGAAAAACTTCAGATTTAGATCATTACCATATATCTGCTATTCTTGTATTAGGTTTCAAAATATACAACTTTAAAAAAAAAAAAAACCATATGTTCAATGGTGACAAAACAGAGCACAAAAAGGTCATCTTCAAACCATCCCAATTCACAATTGCCACATCTTTTTCTTTCCTTTATCCTTGGCTGCAGGGTTCATACTTGTGGTGGATTTGCCTTTCCCCTTGTCCATCCTTGCAGCCTCTTGAAGACCTGCTGGAAGTTTGTCAGTTGTTGCCCCTTTGCCTAGTTGTATATCGAAATCAGGGGGGCAACCCTAAATACTATACCACCTGATCTGGGAGGACCCCATAAGCATACTAGGCCACCTCCTGCAATTGGGGGTGACCCGCTAGGGTTACCAGTGAGGTCAACTACATGCTTGACACTCTTCTTAGTTGCCCTCCCAACAGCAACATCTTGTCTCAATCTACCAGTTATCCTAGACCTTGTACCTAGCACCTGAGTTTTCTTTCGTCTTATATAAGCTGCCTGCATGTTCAAATAGAAAAAAATGTCATTAGGAATTGAATCAAACTAATTGGCAATATATCTGATAAAAAACACATACATGTGTACGGGTACGGGCTATAGGAACTTCAGATTGCTCATGCTGTTGCTGTCTTGTTTGACTTCTAGGATCTTCATCTTGTCTTGGAAATGGTTGGGTACTTGGGCTTGACATATATGCCTATTCACTTGATGGAAGTGTTGTTTGACTTGCATCTTCTGCATCTCTACTAGGTGGGGTATGGACATTGTCTGCATGTCTGCTAGGTGGGGTGGGGGCAGTTTCTGCACCTCCTCGTGTTCTTTTTCTTCCCCTCACTGACGGGGCACTTGATGAGCCACTCAACTACAAAAGAAAAGAATCAGTTAGATTAGTTCTACCAAAGAAAGAAATCATTTTCAATCTTTTAACTTACCATATCTTGATTCCAATCAATGCCTGCAGTTGATTTATAATAAGCTGCATGTTGTTCTCTTCTTTCATCTTGTCTCTTCCTTGTGGGACAACTTCTTTTGTTGTGACCCCACTTTTTACATTGCCCACACTGGATCTTACCACCCCCCTTTCTCATTGTGTACTGATTTTTTGGCTCTTCAACCCTTCTTTGCCTTAACTTTTTAGGTCTTCCATGAGTTACCCTTGCCTTAGGAGGTTCTATATTAGGTTGGTCGCTCCTAGGCCATTGCTCTTGACTTGGCACTGGGTAGATAATGGGATCATATGATTCCAAATACTTTTCTTTCCCAAAGTACTCACTAATATAATCTACAGGGTTACCCCCATGGTACAAGATGGCTGATATAGCATGACTATATGGGATTCCAGACACATCCCATTTCCTACAACCACATGTCTTGTCCTCCACATTTACTACAAAACGCATCCCATGGCTCTCAACCTCAAAAAGACCTGAACCAGCGTATGTGCACGAACAGTGGCTTGACTCATCCTCCTCCAATTCCAACTTGGCCTGTATTTTTGGCCCTATATTGCCATCCATTGCACGAATCAATTCCTTTTTCCTCACATACCTTCTCATCAACTTATTCCTAATCCCTTCCAACATTGACAAGATTGTCATGTCTCGGAACTTGTTGATCCATGAGTTGAAACTCTCACAAGTGTTGTTATGCAATAGGTCACACTTTGCAGCAGTATTGAACCATCCTCTACACCAACTGCTGGGGTCAACCTTTGCAAGATACTCATATGCGGGCTTATTAACCCTCTTCATCTCTTCCATTGCTCTATGGAACTCAATTTGAGTGTATGACGAGACAGTTGTCCAAAGCAGGTCCTTAAGTAGAATCCCTTTATGACCCTCATTTCTGAAATTGGCATACAAATGCCTCACACAAGTACGATGTTCAAACGAAGGAAACACTTGTTGAATACTTGGTACAAGACCCTGCACACACAGAAAACATTTAGAACACAAATTTACCAAACAGTTGGAATTACAAAACATCAACACAGATTAAACGAAAAGAAAAAACAAACCAAATTCAACTAACCTTCTGTCTATCCGAAATGAAAGTCCAGCTACCTCGACTAGATTGGCCAAGATCTCCCACAAACGTCTCTAAGAACCATGTCCAACTGTCTTTAGTCTCTGCTTCTACAACTGCCATGGCAATTGGGTACATGTTGTTGTTGGCATCCCTCCCAACAGCAGCCATTAACTGGCCTTTATACATTTCCTTTAAGAAACACGCATCCACACCGATGACAGGTCGACAACTTGCAATGAAACCGTTTTTCATTGCTGCCAGTGAGACATACAGCCGTTGAAACCTACACGGCACCTGGGGCATTGGTCTATCAACCATCAAAATTAAACAACTACCAACATTGGTCCTCCTAACAGTTGAACAGTAGTCCCATAATCGATGATATTGCTCGTCCAATTTACCATAAATTTTCTTTTGCGCCTTTTTTTTAGCCCTATATAACGAACTAACATGTACATCGACATTCCACCTTGATTTGACCTCTTTCTGTAAGACTTCAATTGGCATGTTTGGCTGGTTTCTAAAAGAATCTATGCACCATTCAGCTATCCAAGTAGAATTGATCATGTGATTCTTGTATCTCCTAGTGCATGAGTGTCTTGGCCTAAGTGATACCAAGATGAATGAAGACTCATCCTTTAGCAGCCTCCCATAAACCCTATAGTTACAATTGATGTCTTTGCATATAGCCACAACCCGTGTCCTTTCATTTTTCTTGAAGATCAAATCCTTCTCCTTCACAATATTTGCTTGTTTCACAACTTTCCTAAACTCACTAGCATCATGAAACATATTACCAACCTGCAAGACTGGATTTTGCAGATCTGATTTACAAAATTGAACCCTCTTAGTGACATCAGGACGTATTGATCTCAATTCACCATCTTCATCATTGGGTATGGGAGATATAAGAATGTCAGATCTAGCCTCAGAACTATCTTCATCCCCTTCCCCACCTCTGTCTTCCACATCCTCATTCGGTTCATCATCTCCAACACTCTCTTCCACTCCTACCCTTGTAGTATCCTCTCCATCACTTCCAGGGAGACTATGCCTCTCGTAGTCTGAATCATCAGCATGACCATCAGTATCATCGCTGAGAACATCATCCCAAAAGGCATCCTTCCTAAATACAACATCTCTCTCATAATCTTCATCCTCTTCTGCATCTGCTTCTTGCACATCTACATCAACATCAACATCTACTATCCCATATGAAACCAAATACAACTCCACTAAACCATGCCCTACATGGTGTTTGACCAGTTCTTGAACATATGGTCAGATGATATAAGCCTTAACCTTTCATCTAAAGACTTATCAGGCAACCTATAATAAATTAGATCCCCATCCCTGTACCTATACTCCTTACAAACAGCCTGTATTTCGATAAAAGACAACTTATCCACATCATATACATCTGGGTAGCTATTTACAAACCCACCCACATAGGTACACCTACCTTGCCTGTTAAAAGTACCCCCATAATGCACCTTAAACATCAATAAATCTATACCCATGATGTGTCCTGCCACATTGATAGCATAATATTTACTTTACATATTAAAAAAGGGCCCTACTTCAGAAAGTGACAGATAAACAAAGACTACGGAACAAAGTGGCTGATAAAGGCACTAACGTGTGGTCAATTGAAGGGACCACATGGTTCCCAGTATAATTTACAAATGCATAAAAGGCCCCTGTAATGGGGCCAAACTAAAAACAAACGTAAGTCAACAATCGATTACCCATTATCCATCAAAGAAACAGACAACAGAGTTCACTAAAAAATTGTTTCTTCTAGCTTAAAACCGACAGCGTTCACAAAGTATCCACTAATAAACAATCAAAGGTCCAAACTTTCGTCAACTTCAACAAAAAGTAAAGGACAAAACCCATTATAGCCAAACAAAAATACAACTCACACAACCGGAATATAAATAGAGAACCCAAACTAAAAACAAATATAAATGGGGCCAAACTAAAAACAAATATAAATCAGAAATGAAGCAACCAATTATGTCACTAAAATATGGATTGACCTGATGTGAACGAAGTCCAGAATAATGCCGATCCAACTGAATATCGCAATGTGAAGCCGCAAATCAGTGAAAAATGTGTTGAAATCGTAACAAAGTGTTCGTCAGTGTGCCAAAGTACTGGTCATCTTCAAATTGGTTTAGGGTTCGTCTTCTTCCTCATGGGTAAAGTAAATGAAATTCGAAATTTGAAAAAAATTCTTACGGTTACAGTCTATTAACTGCGTGGGTAAACCGACATGATGTTAATGGTTTCATATATCAATAGATTTACAGCCAACCACGTGTATAATAGCTGTGGGTTTAGGCATCGGTGAGATAAGGGGTAAAACGGACCGATAACGTTCAAGTTACCACGTGCGCAGCACGTGAGGGGCCATCCGTTAGGATTTAACAGAAAATCCTAACGGAGGGAGGGATTGCAAAAAATTAGAAGTTTGATACACTAAATTGAGAGGTTTTGAAGATTGGGGGGGAGGGATTGCAAAAGTTATGACAATTCAGGGGGGGTAAGTGAAGTTTCCAAAAAAAAAAAGTCACTTCTTTCTTTCTTTCTTTCTTTTTTTTTTGTAAAAAAAAAAAAAATTAATCCAATAATTACTAGTCTACTAGACCTGTTATGTCAGCTTTATAAATTATTTTCTGGAAATTTTTGTATCTATATATATATAATAGCTGAATTATACTTCGAAGTTCTTAGAATCGCGACATGTAGCATGAATCGGTATTTACTAAGTTAAAAACCGGCCAATTAACCCATTATTTTAACTATTGAACCGGTACTAAACCGATCTGAATCGGTCCTCTGAATAATTACTGAAAACCAGTTTATTAATGCCTTAAAAATCGCATAGATTAATGCATCAAGTATGTCTCTCTCTCTCTCTCTCTCCATTAATGCCTTAAAAATCGTTATAGATGTTAATATATGTTATTAGTTTACCGGTCCTTTAAATAATTACTGAAAACTGGTCTATTAATGCCTTAAAAATCACAACTTTTAATAATTACTGAAAATCTGTCTATTAATGCCTTAAAAATTGCATCAGATTAATGAATCAAGCATCCTCTCTCTCTCTCTCTCTCTCTCTCCTCTCTCTCTCTCTCTCTCTCCTCTCTCTCTCTCTCTCTCTCTCTCTCTCTCTCTCTCTCTCTCTCTATATATATACTATATATATATAATATATAATTTATATTATTAATGCCTTAAAAATCGTTTTAGATGTTAATATATGTTATTGCGTTTATGAATACATGCTATATTAGGATTTACTTAAAAACCCATATATATATAGTGTTCAAAAAAAAAAAAAAACCTATATATAGAATCAAGAGCTGAATGTGTGAATACGGTACTTAAAACTCATATATAGAATCCCATACATACGAAAAAAAAAAAAAACCCATTTATAGAAGTGTCAAAATTATTATGAGTTTTATTTTATTTAAAATATAATAGGTATCAAAACAATAATATTAAAAAAAATTTGCTAATTTTCTATTAATGATTTGATAATCAACTTTGACGTTGATCCAATCTAGGGTTTTTATTCAATCCAAAATTTCATTGCTTGGATGTATCTTTGTGTTTTTATATATAAATACTTTCACTCTGTCAATTGATTATCCAGACACCAATTTGAATATGGGTTTGGGTTGAAATCTAAATGTTTCCATTTTGTTTGTGAAATATAATAGGCATCACACCAAAAATATCAAAAATTTATGCTAATTTTATATTTTATGCTTTGATAATCAAAATCATGGTTTTCTTCTTGCTATTTTTTTCTTTTTTATACTTATTTTCATTCTAAACTACACCTATGTGAAAAACGATTTTAACATGTTTGAATCTATATGGATTAAACTAAAAATAAGGGTCATATGTTTTAATTTATTTGAATATTTTATGAGTTTTTTTTTTCGATGATGGGATTAAAACAATTTTCAGACATGTTTTGTAAGTGCATTTTATGCTATTGAGAGCAAAATACAGGGCAAAAATTTATTTAATTGTTGTGTAGAAAGTGAATAAAAATGCTTTTGCAACATTAAAGAGACAATTAATTAAGCATTGAATTCTTACTATTTTTTTTTTATTAATCCTTTGATAATTAGAATGAAGGTTTTTTTCTTACTATTTTTTTTAGGGCATAGATTTTAACATGTTTTAATTTAGGGAAAAATCATATTTAATTCCTAAGTTTTCATCTGATTTAAATTTAGTTATTAGATTTTCAATTTTAAGAATAAGATAGATCATTAAGTTTTACTCAAGTTTTGAAATTGGTCCTTCTATCACTTTACCGTCAAAATTAACGATTTTCTATTTATCACATCTTTCTCATTTGATATGCCAAGGTTTATATCAACGTCAAAGTTAATGATTCTTCATTTAATGCTACAAATCTAAAAGATTAAAATGACAAAGAAGATGGTTACTGTTTTTTAAGTTGGGTCTTTTGTTTTTTATTTTTTTTAATGGATTAATTAGCGCTTAATGATATGACATTGATATTAGGTATTGATATGAACACTAGCATGTGATTTGAGACACAAGTGATATATGACAAACCATTCATTTTGATTAAAAATGATAAAGGAACCTATTTAAAATCTAGACAAAACTTAGGAACCATACTCTTGAAATTAGAAACCCAATGAGTAAATTCAAATCATATAAAAACGTAGGAACTAAATATGATTTTTTTTCCCTTTAATTTATATGGATAAAACTAAAATTATGACTCTTTGATAGTAAAATTTTATGTGATCCATACATTCATACAATATTTTGTGTGTAGTTGTATTATTATGTTCAACAATGTAATGTTGTATAACCTTTAATGTCTTTTTATTGAAATAGGCGTAAAAGATTTTTTTACACAACTATTTTACCATATAATGAAAAATTCGATGGAGATGTGTTTAAATTTTGAAATTAAATATAATAAATAATTCCGTGGATTGCGCGGGTTATGAGCTAGTTTAAATAATAGTAGATTTAATGGCTACTAGACTTATCACGTCAGCTTTATGGAGTATTTGTAGGATGTTTATGTGGTATGTAGCATTACTCGAATAATAATAAGCTATAGCTCTCTCTCGTTTATCTATATCTTCCAAATGAATGAGCATTAATATTTGAGCGTTAAAATTTATGTATAAGAACCCATAACAAGCATAGACTTGAAAACTTGACGATGAAGGTATGTCAATTAGTTGGTTTGGTTGTCTATGGTGGTGTAGCTTATAAGCATCATATGTCAAAAGCATGTGTAGAATGTTTGTATGAATGCATGCTAGAAACCAAAGCCAACCTTGACCATGATGTCCCTCATGCCATTGAGGTGATCCTCGGACAACTGTTGAGAAATGCCCCCTCAGAATCCCAGAGGAAGGTATTGATGCAGGAGATCAATCGGGTTACAAACATAGGGAGCCCATTTTTTGGTTTGACCCGACTGGGGGAGCACTAGCCGAGGGTTGCTAAAGAGAAGGTTCTTGGGTTGTTGCTGATGGACCCATCAGTGACCGAGGGGCTTTAGGTGGAACAACCAAAGGGGGATCGCCAACCAACAGAGACTCGAATTCGTGCAGCTGGAGGCCCTTAGGGTGGGGGTGAGAGGCAATTGGAAGGTTGAGGGCCTATTGACGAGCCCCGGCTGTGAAGTCACTTCATTTTCTCCACTTGGTGGTACAAGCGCCTCCAGGCTTGGGGTAGAAGGATCAATGTTTGAGGGGGAGTGTAGCCTGAGGAGTAGTCTCGTTGGACTCCTTGGGGATGGGGTCAATGGGCGCTTTCCCCTTGTTAGCCGTGGCCCTTTGAAGCACCTCTAGAGGCTCCTCGTCATTGTAGTTTGAGGCCAAGATAGTCTCTTGGATCCTAGCTTGCACTATCGGTGCAAGGCTATCCAAGCCTAACTTAGGCAAGGATGATGAACTTGCTTTGTACTCCCTTATGAGGGAACTAGAGCAAGCCGAGGGAGCATCAATCTTTGCCCTCTTCATGGGTAGTTCCTCCTTGACGATGGCCTCCCACGGGAGTATAATTAGTTGATGAGGCTCCCCCTCTCTATCCTTATCGTCAGACAATTCACCCTTACTTTTTTTCGCAACCTTTTTCAAGCCTTTGCTTGCCGAAGGATCGCCCTTGTTCTTTGGAGCTTCCTTTGGATCCTTGTCTGGGCTCAAGGGCTGACTGGCTCCCGCGATAATGAGTCCCTTTGTAGGGATTCGATCACTGGGGTAATGTACTCTAGCCACTACATGAGATGAAGAAGTAGGACTACTTTCATCTTTTATTGCTAGAAAATCGATCTGAAACTAAAATGATTGAGTGACCTTTACGTTTGTGAAAGTTACAGGTGTTGTCGGCTTGAGAAATGGGAGAGTAGAAGAAGAGAAACTCCTTGGCTGTTGGATTAAGGTTGCCGAACTTCATCAGCCACAAAATGGAGCAAGAAACCATGATCTGCTAGTTGTTTGGTGTTAATTGCTGTAGGCAGGGTTAAGCTTCGACAACACCTCTCGAACAGGGTTCGGAAAGGGCAACTGGAGGCATACCTTGGAAATATCCTCGTTCACACAGACTTTGTTGGCGTCCGGCAGCATGACGGGCCGCTCATCGTTATCGAGCAATCGTAAGATGACGGAGGCCAAAATGCAATAGAGCCACTGGAACGACTTTATCTCACATTCCTTCACCTTCGAACGCTAGGTAGAATGCACTGCAAAAGGCCATTATATGAGGTTGAAAGGAAGCGGTGGAGAAGGGGGTGTTACTCCGGTGAAAGAACAATTGACAAGGAGGAGGAGAAGCAAGGAAGCAAGAGGAAAGGAATGGGGATTGTATTAGAAGATGCCTTTATATAGTGTACCCGGTAAGTCACCTGTGTTTGTCTTTGTTTTGTAGGTATTTTTTTTGATAAGCAAAAGTCAATTTTATAAAAGCGTAAGGCGCCCCTAAGTACACTGGAAGTATACAAAAGGAACCCCTAACTAGGAGGGGCAAAATAAACAAGAAAATCACTGTAACTAAGAGACAGCGGTGAAACAAACGCCGCTGTCCATAGGAACATAGTCTCATAGAAAAAAGATAAAATATCCTCCAACGACTTCTCTCTATCCTCAAAGTTTCTGTCATTCCGTTCTTTCCACAAACACCAGAAGAGGCACGTAGGAACCATTTTCCATACAGCAGCGCTCCTAGGCTTGCCCGAGGACCACCAACAGCCTAACAAATCCACGACTCGCCTCGGCATCACCCAGGACAGCTTAAAACGACTAAAAAACGCACTCCAAACGGTGTACGCTACATCGCAATGGAGAAGAAGGTGATCCACAGATTCCCCAGCCCTCTTACACATACAACATCTGTCAATCACAATGACGTGCCGCTTCCTGAGATTATCCAAGGTAAGGATCTTACCTAAGGCCGCCAACCACGCAAAATAGGCTGCCCTCGGGGGGGCCGGCGTTTTCCAAACACTCTTTCAAGGGAAGCGACACCCATCAAGAGAGGCCAAGGAGCAGTACAGAGACTTAACCTTAAACAAACCTCTTTTAGAAGAGACCCACCTCATCTGATCTTCACAACCTCTATTTACCTTGACAGAATACAACACCTGAAAAAAGGAAGCAAAGACATCTACCTCCCAGTCATGTGCCGCTCTGACAAAGCTCACGTTCCAATGGTTGGAGCCTCCCATAAACTCCAAATTAACCGCGACAGATGCTTCTTTCAAGGTTGCTATTCCATACAGACCTGGAAAAGCATCCAATCTTTGTTTTGTAGGTATTCCCAACCGGATTATTGGGAGTCAGTCAATTGTATTAACAATGTAAATCAAAGTGATCCCCTCTCCATCTCCAAATTCATAATAATGCCCTTCTCACTTGGGTCAATTACTTTTCATTTAGTTTCCCCCTCTCCACACCCAAAAAATTATACTCTTTCATTTTTCATGTAGGAACCCTTTCCCAAAAACACAGACATAAAATATAATCTTAGGGTATTTGTTTAGAAAGTGAAAAAGAAAGAAAAAAATTCAAAGTGGTATAGCCGTTTGGATGATGATGCCAAAAAAGATATCTATACTTTTTTCTGTTGGGTTTTTTTTTTTTTTTGAAAAAAAAATCTCTCTACAATGGGTAAATTGCGACATTGGTTGGTATGTTCATAGGAAGAATCTTTTGAATCAAACTATTTTTTGTACCCTCAATCAAATGGTTAAGTTCATTTTAATGACTTGTAGTTCATGAATTTGACTCCTTTCTTTCGCTGTTAGATGTCCTTTTGCTTTGCGAATGTGGTTCTGTAACCTCTGGTTTTTCTTTTCCTTTGCTTTTTATTTTGGTTTTTTTTTTTTTTTTTAATTTCATTTACTTGTTTATTTATTACCAAATGAGGCCATCTTTGGCGTTGTGCAAAGGTCTCATTCCATCCAACCGAGACTTGGTACACCAAACTTATTGGTTGCTTAGGAAGAGGGAAGAACCCCGTGCAATCAGTCTATTTCCTTTTATGGGTATCCATTTTAAGGTAATTTTCACGCTTCTTCGGCATCTCCTTGACCTTAATGCTATCAACGGAGGGAATTTCTGTAGAATTCTTGGTCAAAGCAAAACCAAATCGCAGCCCAGTAGCTACATAGAGCTATATTTTCTCAAGCAAATGTTATGGGCAAGCGTTTCTACACGGACCACGCCATATATGGAACAAAATCCCGTTTTGACAAAAAAGTATATATATATATATATATATATATATATTTCCTACTATTTGGCTCCACTCCCCCGGGAAACGAGGACAGAAATTTCCTACAAACTATTTTGTAAAAAATTCCTACAAATCGGCCTCTAAAAGTGACATGTGTCCTTTAAACATGTGAAAAACATATGTTTTCTTATTAATACAATTAAAAAATCATATGAGAAGCACATGCTATTAAAAAAAACATGTGTTTCTCACATGCTAGAGACACATGTTATTTTTAAATACCAATTTATAAGAGTTTCCTACAAACCAGTTTGTAGAAAATTTTTGTCCGGAAAACAATAGGATATTATAGACTCCTCGAATTGCAAACAAACAAAAAGATTTAATAATTGGATTAGCAGAACATATTTTTTTAATTGCTAAGATGGTTGACGAGCAAAAAGCGAAGCTGGAAACAAAAGACCAAAAACAAATTATGAAAAAGCAAACAAAAACAAATCCCCTCCCCCAACAATTAAAAAAAAAAAAAAATGCTTTCAATTTCGTTGCCTTAGAATCCAAGAATGGATGCACAACTGGACAACTGCCTTATTAGTGAATGGGACAGAGAGATGGAGAGAGAGGCCCAACCCACCATCCATCATCGCACATATTATACAAGTCTTACAAGATCATTAACCATTAACCATTGACTATTAAATCAACGATCCCAAACCCATCAAAAATCACCATCTCTTTCTATGTCTCTTCTTTCTGTTCCCGTCTCTCTCTCCGCAGACCATATCCCATAGTCCATAGTCGACAGTCAAGAGAGAAAGAGAGAGATGGCGGCATCAGCGGCCGGCGGTGGCGTTGCAGGAGACGTTTGGAGGGCGCATGCGTCCATGGCGCTGGTTCAGTTATTCAACGGAGGGTACCATGTGATAACCAAAGTGGCCCTTAATGTTGGGATCAACCAGCTCGTCTTCTGTGTCTTCCGCGACCTCCTTGCCCTTTCCATCCTTGCCCCCATCGCCTACGTCCGTGAAAAGTACTACGCATTCCTTTCTTTCTTTCTTCTTCTTCTTCTTTTTTGAAAAAAATGTCCCATTTATCAATACGATTATGCATTTACAAGTTTGATTCTGCATGGGAACCGAAAGGAATATCCAGTTTGGTTTCCAAGATTTCCACTTGCAAACAATTGGAATTGAGTTAGAATTCTTATTAATCTTCGAATGTCACTATTTCATATTTGATGCTGCCAATTTATATAACGGCCCTGTAAATGATGATGGATCTATTCATGATATCATGTGACAGATTACAGAACAAAATTTGTTGATTCATGTTAGTTGTATATGATATGCAGTTTGGCCCTCAACCACTTACATATCCTTCCCCAGTTCATGTTAGTTGTATGAATGGACAAAACACTGCGTCTTGTAACATTTCTTCTCTCCTGTTTGTAGACGGGTTCGACTACCAATGACTAGACGCCTCCTCATGTCCTTTTTCTTTCTTGGGTTAACTGGGTAAGTTAGGATGCTTTAATCCCCATCTTAATGCTCTACTCATAGATTACTTATATCATTTTATTATTTATTGGTAAAACTGATGCAAATTTAATCAGGATATTTGGGAACCAGCTTTTGTTTCTTATTGGTCTTGGCTACACAAATCCAACTTATGCTGCTGCCATACAGCCTTCTATTCCAGTCTTTACATTTCTATTGGCTGCAATGATGGGGTCAGTTTGAAAATTTCTTACTTTGCTCTAATTGCGCCTGTATTCTTCTGAGGCATACACATAAATGCACTTGTGTGCATGCGCATGCACATATGCACACACACAGTTTGCATTTCAATTGATTTTACTTGTTCAATATCATATCTGGACTTGTTCATGCAGCACAGAAAGAGTGAACTTGCTCAGAACTGAAGGTCAAGCCAAGGTTGGAGGTACACTCATATGCGTTTCCGGTGCCATACTAATGGTTCTATTCCGTGGCCCAGCTTTGGTTGGAACTGCAGAACCAGACTTCTCAGCACATAGTGAAATAAGTGCCAAGGGTCAGCCAGAGCCTGCTGGGTGGCTAATGTCTAGTTTTCTGGAGTTTGGGCTCGACCACTTTCACCTTGGAGTCTTATGCTTAATAGGGAACTGTATGTGTATGGCTGCCTTTCTAGCCATTCAGGTACAGTACTATACATTTTTGTTTTTAAATAATGAGATGAGAGTATTTTTTTTCGCACTTAGATAAGGCTCTTGAAGTTTTTTGTTTTGTCGGCTGTATTATTAACTCATTTACTTCAAAATGTATATATGTATGAGGAAAAATTAGATATATTCTGAAAGGTTCTGATGTTGAACTACTAGCCAATCTAGAGGGGGGAAATCCCTTTTTGTGCCACATTTCGGGGGAGTTCATGATCAAAGGTCCAATATCTTTCCATTGGACTCCCATTAAAATTTGAATTAGGATCCTTGTTGATGCAGAACAGCCTGGGAGTTCTTGTCATTAAGAAGCTATCTTGCTTGGAAGGTGGTGAGAATCAACTGGGAGGAGAAGCTTGGGGTGGTTATGTATAGGGGAGATAACCTGACTTTGTTGGAAATCTCATTAGGAGAGATTATGAGATGGGAAGTCTGCGAATTTCATCAAGGGAAAAGGAATGAACTAGTGAGAATATCTGCAAGAAAGGGAGAAAAAGCTTCTGAAAATATCAGCAAGAAAGAGAGAATAGAGAACAGACTATGGAGGAAGAGAGGGGGGAGGGGATTCCAAGTAAACTTAAACAAACTCAACTTCAATTCAGTCGTCACCTCCAAAAGAGTACAGGCTGTATCCTTCTATAACCATGATTACATCCCTAGGAAGTATTCACAGTCCAATGAAAAACAAAGAAGACGACTCACAAGTTACTATGATCATTCAAAGTACAGCAGCTGACAGCTAGAGGCAGCCAACCTGTTTCTCCATTAAGTTGCTTCAATTGCGAACTACTTTTCATGTTGGTAACGTACTGCTACTTCATGCAAATCTAGAAAAATCCCAGTACTTAATAGTCAATAAACGAATAATGAAACTAACAAGAATCCTCAAGCATCAACTGCTGGTTGTTCTGTGTGTCCTTGAATGGCTGGTTGGCTTTCTACATAACATGTTTTGTCCAGCCATGTGATTGCTGCTGTATCACTTGGTTTCTGGGCTAGTGATTGGCTACTAGGCAATGGTCTTTGCTTTTTTGCAAAGATGGCTGTAAGGCACATATGTGAGCGGCAACTAGATGTCGACTTGGCTTTACACATGGTTACATGCCTGATGTAATTGAGATTAAGGTTTGAAATTTCTGATTTGGAAGGTGATCAATGTAAATCAAGAAGACACTCTATTATCAAAAAATTGTAGCTAGCTTTATACTGATTAGACTTGATGAATCCATGTATTTCTAGAAAAAGAAAGCTCCTTGAATTCTTAAAACCACAATATTCTAGTCTGATATTTCTCTTTTTAGTTAATTAGTTGATATTTGTGTCTATTGAATCTATTGTTGTGAAAACATTCAGGCTCCACTTCTGGCAAAGTATCCTGCCAGCCTATCAGTCACGGCATATTCGTACTTCTTTGGTGCTCTATGGATGGTGACAACGGCATTCTTTATGACCAATGAGACAACAGACTGGAGTTTGACGAAGTCTGAGTTTTTTGCTGTCATTTATGCTGTAAGTGTTTTTCTAATGATATGTTTGTCTTGAATCTGTCATTCTCCATGCTGCTTTTTTGCCAGTCTTAGCGATATGGTTTTTGATCCTCTGGGTTCATGTGTGATGTGCTGGTTCTTTTAACTTTTGTATACAATATATGGTGATAAATCTGTTTTTCTAGAACAGGACTGTCCTCACTTCACATTTATTATAGTCAATGTTGTGAGGGTCCGCCTTCACTAACCATGTAAGGTGGAGTGCAGTTTAGGTTTCTCTAATCTTGCGCTATTTGCTTATTCATCTCCTTGATTTGTAGGTTGATGGGATTTAGCTGTGCACTCTGTGCCAACATATTCATCCATTAAACAGGTCTCAACTTTCAGTGGTTGGCTTAGATTCGATCCTACAATTATTAAGTTCCTTTGAAGGATTAGAGTTTCTTGTTAACCGAGTGACACCTCCTTAATTGGAGTGAACTTGGGACCTTTATTTTCAAGTGTTATAGTTATGCTCGATGAAGTCATTTGGTCTAGTGGAATGCTCGGCGATGAACTAAACTGGTCTTATGTAAAGCTGTTGATGAATCGGACCAAAAATTCGAATCTAATGGTAATTCAAACCAATTATGAGTATAATGCCAACTGAATGAATCTAGTGGCTCGAATTGAAAATCTGGTTCTTTAGGTTTGATTATAATTGGATAGGTTTCACAATCGGTGTGATTTGATTCAATTAAGATCTGAAGCTGATTAAAAATTAATCATAATATATAATATGATAGTTATACTTTATAAGCAATAAGCATTTCTAAAAAAGATAAGTTAAATGATTTATCAAGAAAAAAAGTACAATCACGCATATATTAAAAAAAATTCAGATTAGAATCAAATTCAGATTTTTTGGATTTTCATTTGAATTTGAATTGGACCCTACTCTATGTAATTGGATTTGGGCTCAAGTCCTGCCTAACCTGCACCAACAGCCCTAGTCTGTAGGCTGAGCTGGATTGAAATTTTGGTTGTTGTGAACCATGCATCGGCATTTAGAAGAGAAAATTGCGGTTTTGAGGGTTTCTTATGTGATATTAGGGGAAACAAAAATGTGTGCCTTAATCCCTTATTCGGGTGAGTCGGGAGTGTTATGTATTTTGGACTTAGAAAAGGCTTATGACCACGTCAGTTGGGATTTTTTGTCATACATGTTAAGGAGATGTAGCTTTGGGGAGAAATGGCAAAGTTGGATTGTGCATTGCATATCTACTGTTTGGTTTTCTAATTTTTTTTTTATTGGTAAGTTACACGCACCCGGTGGGACTTGAACCCACGACCTCAGCCTCAACCTTACTACAAAAGAAGTATCATTTTGAGGTAAAGCTCATTGGTTATTATTTGATTCTCTATTTTGATTAATGGTACTCCCAGTGGCTTTTTCAATAGCTATTTTGGTCTGAGATAGGGTGATCATCTGTCCCCCTTCTTTTTGTGACTGTTATAGAAGCTCTGAGTAGAATGATGTTTGCCGATGTGATTGAGGGTTTTGTTTCTGGCTTTTCGGTGGCGGCTAGGAATGATACACTATTTGTCTCTCATCTTCTTTTTGTAGATGATACCCTTATTTTCTATGGGGTTGCACATGATAATCTTTGGTATCTGAGATGTGTTCTACTTTGTGTTGAAGCTTTTTCAAGGTTGAAGATTAATTTGGCGCAAAAATCTTCGGTCCAAGGCACCTTAGAAGGTGGCTTTCTTCACGTGGACAACATATTTAGGAAAAATTATAATTGTGGATAATCTCCGTAAGCAGCAGATCATAGTGATAGATTAGCATTGTATGTGTAAAAAGAGTGGGCAAACTCCCGATCACCTCCTTCTTCACTATGATATTGCGAAATACTTTTGGAACTTAGTCTTTAGGATGTTTGGAGTAGAGTGAGTTATGCTGATATGGATGGTGGAGCTTTTGGTGTGTTTGAAAGAAGGTTTTAGTTGGAAGGATCTTGATGTTGTTTGGAATGTAATCCCTTCTTGTTTAATGTGGTGCATCCGGAAAGAAATGAATGCTCAGAGTTTTGAGGATTTTGACACGACGAGCTTGGATTCAAAGCTTTGTTTCCTTAAATCCCTTTTCGAGTGGATCTCACTTAATACCCTTTTGGATGCCTCTAACTTTGTAGATTTTGTGTTCTTTTTCCTTTTTCCCGATCTTTCTAGGTGTTTTCTCTTAGTATACTCCTTGTGTACTTGGATTGCTCTTTTAATAAATTCTTTATTTTATTAAAAAAACAAAAAAATGCTAAATATAAATTGGTTCCTGTTGGTTGTGTCAAATGTGAATGCTCTGGCTCGTATTTTGGGTTGTAGGGTTTCATCTTGCCCTTAAGATACGTGGGTTTCCCTCTGGGTGCTCCTTTCAAGGATAAATCTATTTGGGATGCAATTATTGAGAAAAATGGAGAGAAGATTAGCAGGGTGGAAAAGACTCTAGTTATCAAAGGGTGGTTGGTTAACGTTGATCAAGAGCACACTTTCCAACCTACCTATATATTTCCTTTTTCTTTTCCCTATATCGGTTGATGTTGCATCAGATAGAAAAATTGCAGAGGTATTTCTTGTGGGGTGGCTTGGATAACGAGTTCAAGTTCCGTCTTGTTAATTGGAAGAAGATTTGTACTCCCCTTAATCTTGGACGTTTGGGGATTAGGTGTTTCCTCTCTTTCAATCAGACTCTATTTGCAAAGTGGTTATGAATGTATGCTATAGAGGGAGGGGCATTTTGGTGACAAGTCATGGATAAAAAATATGGCAGGTTAGCCGGCAGGGGTGCTCTAAAGTTGTCACCGGGCCTTATGGTGCGAGTCTATGGAAACCTATTAGGAGGGGCTAGGATACCTTCTCTAGTTTTGTTACTATCGAGGTGGGTGATGGCTCTCGGACCAGGTTTTGTCATGATATTTGTTGGAGGGATCGTACATTGAAGTATTCCTTTCCGGAGTAATCTTGCATTGCAAGGGACAGTATGCACTGGCAGCTGACCATATGTTTGCTCACAATGACGAGGTGCATTGGGAGATGAATTTTATCATATTGGTGAATGATTGGGAGGTAGATTTTCTATCTTATTTTTTCAATTCTCTATATTCTGTTAGGAGTTTGGGTGATGAAGATAAGTGTTAGTGGGTTCCTTCCAAAAGACGATCTTTTGAGGTCAAAATATTTTACAAAGTTCTCCTCCCCAATGCTAACTACTCTTTCCCATGGAAGAGCATTTGGAGCTCTAAGGCTCCTTTGAGAGTGGCTTTCTTCACGTGGATAGCATCTTAAGGAAGAATTTCTCACTATGGATAATATCCGCAAGCACCACCACATTATAGTGATAGATTGGTGCTATATGTGCAAAAAGAATGGGAAAACACTTGATCACCTCCTTCACTGTGATACTACAAGAAACTTGTAGAATTTGGTTTTTAGGATGTTTGGAGTAGAGTGGGTTATCCCTAGATAAGTGGTGGAGCTCCTGACGTGTTGAAAAAGAAGGTTTAGTTGGAATGATTTTAATTCTGTTTGGAATGTAATCCATTCTTGTTTAATGTGGTGCATTTAGAGAGAAATGATGCTCAAAGTTTCATTGATTGTGAGAAGACAAGCTCGGATCTACAACTTTGTTTTCTTAAATCTCTCTTCGAGTGGATCTATGTTAATGCATTTCTTGATGTCTCTAACTTTGTAGATTTTTGTGCTCCTTTTCCTTGTTTTTGATCTTGTTGGGTGTTTTTCTCTTGTATATCCTGTGTGTACTGGGGTTGCGCTCCTTGCGCTTTTAATAAATTTGTTTTGCTTATTATTTACCAAAAAAGAAAATTCACATGTTTTGATTGATTGCAAACAATTGAATAAGTATTCAATTCTTATGTTCAAATATATTTACGTCAACACTGTGGTCCAAGAAGATAAGGAGTTTTAAGACTGGTTAAGGGGACAAGGACAAGGTTAGGAAACTTGAGTAAATTGCAAAGATTAGAATTTTATTGTGTTTGGTGGCGGGAATACTGATTGGAAGCTAGAATCTGGTGGAAAGTAGAAAAGAAGAAAGAAAAAAGGAGAGGATACAAAGAACCTAGCACCATTGTAGTGTCCTTAGAAAGCTTCTACTAAATTTAGATTTTATTGTATGCTTTGTTATTACTTTTATGAATCCTTAGATTTAGGAAGACAGAAGCCATCGATCATTGATTGGCACCTATTGTAGCTTACCAAGTTGATAGGGTGTAAACTTCACAGCCGTATTATTGTATGCTTTCTTTATTTCTATTTTAGCTTACCCAGTGGATGGTAGGGTATAATTCTATAGAAATGTTGATATCATTGTATTTTTTTATTATGTATGGACTAAAAACAATTGACTTTTTTTTAGTGCGAGGGTTCTGATAATTTAACAAAAAATCACAAGCTATTGGGACTCAGTGAAGCAGGAGCCTACTCTACTTAGACCTCAACATAAGGCACTAAATGCCATTTATAATGGATGATGACTCTGATGCGTGTGTATATGTAGGGTGGTCAATATAAACTTCTTGCAAACAATAGAATGATAGAAATTTGCCATCACTTTCTTACAACATGCTTCTTAGTATACATCGACGTTGTAGCTCCTTTTGGGTAAATAATCTGATATGTATGTGTTTTTCTGTGTGCATGTCATGTGTATGTATGCATTTATGTATTTCACCTTGCAACTTCATATTTTTTTTATTTATTATTTATTATTAGGGGAGAAAAAGTATGGTTAAGTGCATTACTCCTTATTTGCTCAGGGAACTATTGCGTCTGCCCTTAATTATGGACTCCTAACATGGAGCAACAAGATCTTGGGCCCTGCTTTGGTTGCTCTCTACAATCCACTCCAACCTGCAGCTTCTGCCTTCCTGTCAAGAATATTCCTTGGAAGCCCTATCTATTCGGGAAGGTTTTGCTCCAATCACTCCCTGTACAATATTGCGCATTTAATTTATTTGCTGATGTACCAATGGATGTAATGTAATAGATCTGAAGATGCCTTGATTTTCTTAATCAAACCATATGAAATTTTCCTTCCTCAGTCATAGAATTCTAAAGGATTTTTAATCTGTCCTTTTTGTTTTGTTTTGTTTGCTCCCCCCCTTCCCTAGTAATATGTTTCTCTTAATATTGTACCATAGAATTTCCTTTTGTATTCTAAATTATGAAAAATGAAATTGTCTGGAATTTTATAGCACTTGAAATTGGCATTTTGTTGGAATGATGCTTACTTGGTGTTTTTACATGTGCAAGCAGTGTTTTAGGGGGGTTTTTAATTCTCGCCGGTCTTTATTTGGTCACTTGGGCATCTTATAGAGAAAGACAAGCAGCTCCGGTGGTTATTCCTCATGTTATCCGGAGTTCTGAACCGCTTATTCACAAAGATGCATTAATTAACAAGATACCATACCAGAGAGGTCACATTTTCTCGGGAGCCTCTGCCTCACTGCCAAAATCCTCAGATTAACCAACATATGATAGGATTTTGATGTAAAGTACTCATAATTCTATCTTTTTCACTGTAAACTCTGCTTGCATAAAATAGCATCATTTGTCATGTCTTTTCTATTCATTGTCTCTGTCAAAAGTCCAAGGAAAACATGATGTTCTATATTTTCTATTTCTATAGGGTTTTGTCTTTCAAAAATTCAGTTTCTTTGCATATACTTTGTCCTTTGATTTCCTCAGCTTTGGGGTTTGACATTCCCTTAGCCACTTGACCTGAGCAGTATTTATTATTTCAGAAATGCTTGGCTATATTCCCCAAACCATCTATGAACTATCTTTGTATTGTAATTTTTTTTTTTAGAAAAACATGAAGGAAGATGGTTGATAGATGGTGTGAGGAATATGCCATAGCATTCCCCTTATTATTTTGGCTACTCGGGAAAAGGAAGAATCCTTAATGTTAGCTTCTGCTGCATGTGCAAGATTAAAACTTGCTGGCTATTGGAAGCCGATAACTTGGGTTGCCATCAGTATTATCATTAAAGATCTACTACTCAAAGCGTTTACAACTTTATTTGACTCACCAGTCTTGTATTTTATTGAAAAATTGAACTATTGAAGGAATGAGCTCTACCATACATTATGCGAACTAAGCTTTTTATGAGAATTAAAATACCTCAACGAATGATATCTTAATAAACATAAACTCTTGGTGTGCCAAATAGTGTTGCCAAATGATGAATTGCTCGCACCAAAGCATACAACTCCAAGTCATATGTTGAATAACGACGTTTAGATTAAGTTAATTTCTCACCGTAGAACTCCACTAGCCTTCCTTATTAGCTAAGAACAACCCCTATTCCCATGTGCAAAGCATCACACTACACAATAAAAAGTTTCTCGAAATCTGGTATTGCAAGAACTGTAGCTTCTGTACATGTCATCAGTGTTTTGATCTGTTCGAAGGCCCTTTTGTACTGATTTGGACCACTAAAAATCAACTTACTTTAAGCACTCAGTTATAAGTCTCATGAGAGCTGAACCTTACTATAAATCTTCTGTAAAATGAGGCTAATCCATGGAAACTAGGAACATTACACATGGATTGTGGCGCGGACCACTCTTTGATATATAGCTCGCACTTTCTCAGGGTTTGGTTGTAATCCATCTGCCAACATAATAAAGCCAATACACACAGCCTCATGGCACAAGAAGAGCACTTCTTCAAGTTCACATAGTTTCTCCTTGTGAAGAACCTCTAAAACTTGACGCAAATGACTCAAATGCTCTTTTCCAGTTTGATCATTTATCAATATATTATCACAATAAACAACTACAAATGAGCCAAAGAAGGATTGGAATACCTCTGTCATAACCCACATGAAAGTGCTCGGCGCATTAGAGAGTCCAAATGGCATTACTAGCCACTCGTAAAGCCAATCTGATATTCTGAATGGAGTCTTCCATTCATTGTCATTCCTCATTCTAATTTGATGGTACCCACTCCTCAAGTCTAGTTTAGAGAACACCTTTAATTAATCCAACTAATTTGTCGAGCACATCTTCTAAAACGAGGAATCCGAAACCAATACTTTGATTGTGATCTTATTAATGACCCTATTATTCACATACATTCTCCATGAACCATTCTTTTAAGGTGCAAGCAAGGTGGTATAGCACAAGGACTTTGTGCTCGCGCACCAAACCTTTGGAAATTAACTCCCCAACTTGTCTTTGCATTTCAGCTCGCTACAATGCAGAATTCAGAAGGCAGGCAGATTTGGCAAAGCTGCTCCTAATACTAAATAAATAGCATGCTGAATGCTTCTCATCGGTGGCAAACGTTGTGGGAATTCATTACTAACTAGCTTCATAAAGTCCCACAATAGTTGATGAATCTTTGGAGGATAATCATCAAACTTGAAGGTCGGAACTTCCTTCCCAACCTTGAAAACCTGTGCATACATCACTCCCATATCTTGTTTCTGTACTTCAAACTTTGCAGTAGTCAAGAAGCCACTAACCTTATTGTGTTTAGAGGAATTAGGGTCTTCTTCCGTAAGAGGATGTAAGGTATAGTTTTTGTTACCCCTTTGGAATGAATTAGTGTTGGATCTAGTGCAGTGGATTATTTCATTGTCATGTAACCGTGGTATACGCGGCCTATAGAATGTGACATGCATCCCCAGACAATATCACACACAACCTCACTATCAATAGTATCGACCAAGGAAAAATTGACTAAATAACAATATGTGACCAAACATCGTTACCTTTTGAAACCCCACAATTTTGTAGGGATGAGGATGCTTTTCAATTTGCAATTTCGACTTTTCAGCTGCCTCTTTGAAAATAATGTTCTCACAGCTACCCCATCGAGAAAAACATCACACAACTTCCTACTACAAAGAACTCATGTTCGAAAGATATATGCCATCACTTTGTGTTGTCATCACTTGTTGTACCACCAAAGACTCTCCTTGTGCTGGGTAAATATCAACATCCTATTTCTCATCATCATAATTATTATAAGTCGGCTCTTGTAGCACTTCCTCTTCCTCTTCAAGCTCTACAAGGTTTAACTACCGATGTGGACAAGCATATGAAGTGTGTCTAGCTACTTTCTTCACACGCAAAACATTGCACCTAAGATCCAGAACTAGCCTTGGAAGAGTCTGTACCAGAATTGCTTTGTGCTATATATCTTACTACATCATTTCCCTTTTCATTTCTATCAATGTATTTCTACCAGATGTCTGGTTCATTACAGCAGTAACTTGACCAATGTTTTGAGTTGTTTCGCAATTACAAACACTTCGAACAATTGTTGAACCCCTTTGTGTTGCACCCTCAACTCTGAAAGACAAATGTCTCCTTGCACCGTAATGCGACTCTCGCTTTTCTGTCATTAAAGCATATTATCGAGCATCTTTAAGATTAAATAAAAACAAACCAGTCCTAATTAATCTCTAATGGATTGGATCAATAGTACCTGCTTAGTGGGCCATGGACTGTTGTGGAGTGACGTTATTCAAAATGGCAAGGAGTTGTTGGCACTGATATGGTGTAAAAGGAAAACTGCAAGTAGTAGAAACTTGGTAAGTACGGGGCTTAGGACCAGATCCCGAGCTAGAGTCAGTCTTGCGACGGGCATGAGAGAATCCATGAAGATGATAGCACCGCTAGGTAGTATTAGGGCTGTAAACGAGCTAGTCTTTCCGACAGTCTACCAATACCCGCTCGATTAAACTCGGCCCGAACTCGAGATCGGTACTGTACAAACTCGCTTATTACTGTACAAACCCGCCCGATTAGTTAGTGATACATACCCGACTCGCTCGACAAAACCCGATAGGGGCTCGCGAGCCTAGCTCGTTTAAGGCTCGACCGAACCGGCTCGCCCGACTCGTTTAGGGATCGCGAGCCTGGCTCGTTTAAAGCTCGACTCGACTCATTAGCTCGATTATATATATATATATATTTATATCACATTATCTAAGATCTAAGATCATATGAATTGTGAGATCATATGATCAATCATATGATAATACTTAGCTCATATGATCTCATCTAAGTATTATCATTAGATACTTATGAGTTAAGATAAGTATGATATATAATTATCATACATCTTATTTATTATAGATAATCTCATATCATATGATATGATTCATAATTCAAAAGTTATAAATATAATATTAGAATCATATAACGTCACACAATTAACATAAGTATATAATTTCATACGAATACAATATATAGTTTCTTAATGTATGTATCAATGTATGAATATATGTAATAATGACCTCTATATAAAATAAAATAATATATATTAACATAATATAATAATAATAATAATAATAATAATAATAATAATAATAATGACAATGTGATTCATATATTCTCAAATTAAGTGATTAGTATTTAAGTCAACAATATATTTTTTATAATTACCAATTAAGTATTATATAATCCAACATTATGTCATATGATCATATGATATAACATTGTGTCATTTAATTATTAGATCATATGAATATGATAATATATATGATATAAATATTATCTTAGATACTTATTAATCGTTAAATCATATGATCGAAGATCTGAGATCATATGATAATACTTAGACCATATAATGTAAATATTATCATTAGATACTTAAAAGTTATAATAAATAATAAATATGAATCATATGATTCATAATTATCATATTAAATTATTTATTATATATTTAAATAATCGTATGATATGATTTATGATTCATAATTCATAAGTATAATATTATAGGCACACATTCACATAATGTCACATAAGTATACAAATTCATACTAATACAATATATAATTTCCTAATGTATGTACGAAGATATGCAACAATAACATTGTGATTCATATAATCTCAAATTAAGTGATTAATATTGGAATTAATAATGTTTTTGTTATGATCACAAATTAAGTATTATCATTATAATTTAGATCATATAAATTATCATTCGAATTTATATCACATGATCATATGATATAACATTATGCCATATAATCATATAAACACTAGATCAAATGATCATATAATATAACTTTGTATTATTTAATTCTTATATCATTATCATTTATATGAATATTAGCATATGATTTACGCATTATTATTATATACTTAACAATGTGATTCATATAATTTCAAATGAAGTGATTATTATTAGAATCAACAATGTGTTTGTTTATAATCATAGATTAAATATTATAATAAGTATTATCAATTTATCATTATAGTTTACTAACTTAATATTATTAATCACTTCGTTAATATATACAAGTCTCAAATTTACTTAGTTAATATTTACTAAAGTAATTACATAGGTTATAAGCAGTAGTTATCATTGATATTAACTAGTTAGTAAATATACTAACATAGATGATATTTGGTTGGAAGACGTTTCAATATGTATTTGTGATATTGTTTCGTTAGAACCAGCTGCTATATTTTCATGATCAATGAATGAAATCGAAATGATTATTTTCAAAAAACATAGTAATGTTAGCTAACTAATATTGTTAGGTTATATAAATTTAAGTATGTATATTAACTAGTTAGTTAATATATATACACTTTATGATTTTTATTAATAAATCATAATTCAACATTTTTATTTTCATAATAGAATTTGTAGAATAAATAATATCATTAAACTTTGAAAAAATGATAATTTATTTATATTTGGTGGTGTAAGGTAAGTAGTCTTCTTTTTTTTTTTTTTTTTTTGAAATTGGAATTCATTAAGAAATCAAGTTGTTACACCTTGCTCAGCAAGGACAAGCGTATGAATAAAAGTAGGGCAAACTCCCATCCATGTACAATTTAAGGACTGACGTAGTGCTGCCTTTGCCAAGCAGTGTGCTACTGCATTGGCTTCTCGCCTAATGTGACGCACTTGCCAGGATTGAAGACTGTTTAAACATGTTTGGGAGTCTGCAATTAATTGCCCATATCGGCACCAAGAGGGACCCTCATGACTAAGAGCTTGCACTACTTCTAATGCATCACCTTCAAGGATAATACGTTGATAGCCCTGTTCGCAACATAGAGTTACTGCCTTCCATGCGGCCACTGCTTCGGCGGTGGCTGGGTCAGTGATGAAGGGAATTGTGGCACACATGGCAGCCACTAACCCTCCCCCTGCATTCCTCACCACCACTCCTACACCCATTGTTTTAGTTTCACAATCAAGTGCTGCATCCCAATTAAGTTTTGTCACCCCTTCAGGTGGTTTTCTCCAGAGATGGCGCAAAGGCTGAGAAGAAGAAACTTGACCTGGGTCAGAGGCTTGTTGGGTGAGCTGGAAAACCTCCTGTGTCGCTAGCGTACTCTGAACAAGATGGGCAGGTGATTGGATCATTCCTCCAAAAATGACAGCATTCCTTTGGAGCCATATGCTTCGGGCCACACAAGCTACATGAATTAAATCTTCTTCCCCCAGCTTAGACCACCACTTTTCAAATAGACAAAGCCCATCATCTGCAACAAAGGATAACTTCTGGATCACACGAGTACATTCCGTCCATACAGCTTTAGCCGACGAGCATTCCCATAGAATATGGCCGGTGGTTTCAGGTTCAGTTCCACATAAAGGACACCATGGATCGGGCACTATCTTCTTCTTAAACAGGTTGGCCTTAGTGGGTAATGTGTTATTACAAACACGCCAGAGGAAGGAGCGAGTTGCTTGCGGGATTCCCAGAGACCATACCTTCTGCCATACCTCATCAAATTTGGATCCCATTGAGCTTTCCCCCTGTGTGCGTCGTGACCGATCCTGCTCTAAATAGTAGGCACTTCGAACAGTGAAAGAACCACTTGAAGTCCCCCTCCATATGAGTTGATCTGGTTGGCCACAAGGACTAAGAGGTAAGCTGCAAATTCTGTCAGCTTCAGAAGTGTTAAAAATATTATGAATAAGCTCCCAATCCCACCAGCCAGTTGACGGGTTGATGAGAGCAGACACTCGCGCCTCTGGTGGAAGTAGGCTCACTGGGGACTGAATTTGGTAAGAGATTGGACATGGAAGCCACTTGTCACCCCATATTCTTATTGAGTCTCCATTACCCACTCGCCATATTAGACCTTCACTAAGAAGATCCCGTGACTTGCATATACTCCTCCACGCGTAAGAGGGCCGAGATCCCATTGTAGCTTCCATAAACGTGGTCTGGGGAAAGTATTTTTCTTTAAAGATTTGGGCAACTAGAGAGTCCGGATGTTGGAGAATGCGCCATCCTTGTTTGGCTAGCATAGCTAGGTTAAATCTTTCCAAGTCCCGAACCCAAACCTCCTTGTTTCTTAGATCTCCCCATTCTTTCCCAACTCATCCAGACCAACGGGGATGCATTATCATGAGAACCCCAATAAAATTTGCACATCAGGGAATTCAATTCCTTACAGAGCGTTTTGGGCAATTGGAACACGCTCATGCTATAAGTTGGAATAGCTTGTAAAACAGCTTTGATAAGAAGCTCCCTCCCGGCTTGGGACAAAAATTTTTGCTTCCAACCTTGCAATTTTGCTCGAACACGGCCCATTATGCTAGCAAAGGTTCGTCTTTTCTCCCTGCCAACCATGGCCGGAAGCCCCAAATACCTCTAGTAACTGTGCGAAGAGGAAACTCCAGCAATAGATAAAATATGGTCCTTGAATGCTTGACGGGTTGATTTGCTGAAATAGAGGGAAGTTTTCCTGTGGTTGATGGTCTGACCAGATACTTGCTCATAGTTAGCCAAAATATCTTGAATATGACACCATTCCGAAAAAGTGGCACGGCAGAATAATAAACTGTCATCTGCAAAGAAAAGGTGACTTATTTTCGTTCCCCCCCTAGAAATGGGAAGCCCCGAAATTTTACCTTCCATTTGCGCCTTCACTATGAGAGAGCTGGGACCTTCGGCACACAAGAGAAAGAGATATGGGGATAGTGGATCCCCTTGTCGGAGACCACGTGTAGGGACAATACGGCCTTGTGGGATTCCATTGATCAAAATGGAGTAGGTAACAGAAGTAACACATGACATGATCAAAGAAACCCAACGTTCAGCAAAACCCAATTTTTTCATAATGGCTTCAAGAAAAGCCCATTCCACCCGATCATAGGCTTTACTCATGTCTAATTTTATAGCCATATAACCTTTTTTCCCCTGTAGACGAGTCGACATAGAATGTAGGGCCTCATAGGCAACCAAAACATTATCAGTTATAAGTCTACCAGGTAGGAAGGCACTTTGATTTTTTGAAATAATCTGAGAAAGGACGGGCTTCATTCTGTTGGCCAATACTTTTGCCATAAGCTTGTACAACACATTACATAAGCTAATAGGGCGGAAATCTGTTACCTTCGTTGATGGGGAAGCCTTCGGGATAAGAGCTAGGAACGTGTAGTTCAAATCCTCCTCCATGATGCCCGTGTTCAAGAATTGCAGCACTGCTGCCCTTACACTTGAGCCCACCGTCTTCCAATGCTTCTGGTAGAAACAAGCAGCAAATCCATCCGGGCCAGGAGACTTCATTGGGTGCATCTGAGACAAAGCCATATCAACTTCTTCGGCAGTAAACGGGCGAAGTAAAATGTCGTTCATGGATCCCGTGACCCGGGTTGGAATCGCCTCCAAGCTTTCCTCAATGCCAGCTGGTTGAGCAGTAGAGAAAAGGTTTTGGAAATATTGGACAAAAGCACTGCTAATTTCCTCCTCCTTCGTCAACTCCTGCCCTGTATCATCCTCAATTTGCCAAATACGATTGATCTTGCGTCGATGGTTAGCCCATGCATGAAAGTACTTGGTGTTGCGATCCCCATTACGAAACCAATTTCTCTTGGCCCTTTGTTTCCATTGTACATCCTCCATACCAAGAAGATGATCAATCTCCCCCTGCAGGACCCTTATAGATTCCCAATCAGCTGGTTCTTCATTTTGTTGGAAGAGAGTAAGCCGATTTGTCTTTTCTTTGATAGCCCGTCTCAAATTCCCATACTTTAAAGAACTCCAATTCCTTAAACTTTGTTGACATCGTTGGAGCTTCAGTTGAACACTTTGAAGTGAATTTTGACCAACATCCATCCCAGCCCAGGCAGACTGTATAATAGTGCCACACTCCTCGTCCATATTCCAGTTAGCCTCAAACTTAAAGGAACGCTGTTTAGATCGCGCTCGTTCATGAGTAAAGAGCTTCACTAGCACAGGTTTGTGGTCAGAGGTACAAGCTGCAAGGATGGACACCTCCATATCTCGGTAGAGGTCACACCATTCCCGGTTTGCCACTGCCCTGTCCAGTCTCTCTTTTGTAAATTGTCCAATTCCTCTGCCATTGTTCCATGTGAACTTCGAACCCCGAAAACCTAAATCGCCTAGCTGGCATGATTCCAGGGCTGCCCGGAACAACTCCATTTGTCTTTCATTCCGTGGAGCTCCTCCCACCTTTTCTGAATTATCAAGTATCTCATTAAAGTCACCCACGCACAACCAGGGTTGTGGTGTAAAATGCTGCAAAAAAGTTAGCAGCTTCCAAGATTCTTCACGATGAGCTCTATCGGGATGGCCATAGAACCCTGTTAATCTCCACGGACTGGTTGACTCAACTGTAGTAATAATAGCTGAGATGTGCCTGAGAGAAAAGTTCTGAATGGATACTTCCTGTTCCAGTTGCCAAAGTAGTGCCAACCCTCCACTTAGACCAAGAGGGTCCACTGCCAGCATTCCTTCAAATCCAAGTTTAATACGAATTTGTTGCATACGTTTCTGTCGGACCTTTGTTTCCATAAGAAACAAAAATCTGGGCTGCTTCTCCTTCACCATAAGGCAAAGGTCACGAACTGACCGAGAGTTCCCAAGCCCTCGGCAGTTCCAACTAATGAGACTCATGGTGCCTGGCGGGGCTGTTCCACAGCCTCCGCCAATACATGGGAATTGGAACCTTCCCCCTGGTTGGATCGTCTGCCTTTCTTCTCCTGATGTCCTGGTAATCCCCCCTTAACATCAGTGATAATGGACCGCTTGCCTGGGATTGAGGAGGTAAGTCCTGCATGATGCACAGCTCCATGAACAGCACGAGCCCTGCGTTTCCAGCTATTCACTTTGTTGCTACGTGGTTCTGAAGTAGCTCCCTTGTTAAAGGACGCTGATGGAGTCCCGTCTTTTGGAGGAGGGGATGGGCCAGCTTGTTTCCGCAGATGGGTTTGAGAAATCTTAGCACTTGGATCGGGCTTAAGATGAGCTTTAAAATAAAGCCCACCCACTGAAGAAGGGCCCATGGATAGATGACTGGGCCCACCCATATTAAAAGTAGTTGTCTCCGTAACAGCTTCAGACACAAACGGTTGAGGTGTGCCTTCAGCTTGAATGCCCCCCCGCGACCTCAGTATTGGACTTTCCATAAAAGCGTCCTGTGATCCCACCAAACCCGCCGAATAACCGCCAAGGTTTTCCAAGGGCTTAGCTGTTGTGGCTTTCGTAACCGGCACTTCACAGCCCGGCAAAACCGGGGATTGTTCCGTAACCGTCGAATTAATAGGAGTAACCGATGGTTGATGGCTAGTTTTGTGGGGCGAATTAATGACAGGATCAGAACATACCTTTTCCGAAGCCACCGGAACGAAACAGTCACCGCTGCTGCCCGTCCTCCTTGCCGACTGTGGTCCCCTACCATCCTTCGGGCTTCCTCCGTGGCGGCCCCGCGAATTCTGACCGAGGATCATTCGGGGATCGTCCGCTCGCAGCCATGCACCCCATTGGCTAGCTTCTGAAGTCCCTGGGTTCCGAAGGCGAGAACTGGGACATCCACTGGGTCCATGAAGAATCCGACCACAGCTAAAACAAAAGGTGGGTAGTTTTTCGTACTTGAAAGAGACCCACACTGATTTGCCGTCGATGTGGAGAGCACGACCACGCTCGAGAGGTTTTGTTTCATCCAGATTAACCTTGATTCGAAAATTTTTTCCCCACCCAGCACCTTCACTGGCATCATCCACTTCTAGTACCTCCCCCAAAGAAAGCCCAATTTTCTGACCCACCGCCCGATTCATACAGATAATGGGCATATTATGGACTTGTATCCAGAACGGGGAATGGGTAAACTGTAATTGTGATGGAGGAGTAACTCCATCAAACTCGTATAAAACGATAAGATGGCGATCAAACAGCCAGGGCCTCCCCAAAAGGACTCTATCTTTATCCTCATTGTCAGAGAATTCAAAGAGCCAAATACGATCCTGGATTTCCTTAAAAATCACTGACCCTACCGGCTTCCACAGACGAATGAGCAACGTCCTGAAAGCCTCCTTGTGAATTTTCTTCTCAGATCCGATCTTACCCACGAGACAGCGAGCCACTTTTTCTCGCCCAAGCTGGATTTCACCTGCATTGATCGTTATGCCCTCCTTTTCCCCTTCAGATAGGGAAAGACGACCACACAATAAGTCAATGTCTTCCTCAATTCCCGACAAAGGCTGGGGGCCACACATGTCTAGAACCTCCTTTCTCGAAAAGAACGATAGGAGACGGAACCTCTTTTGCTTGAAGGGATGCTAGCACCTTGCGTCAAGCATTAATTTAATAATTGATCAGGTCACAAATGAACTGCATAAGTACGTATCTGAGAGGCTCTTCATGTTGTTTTTGTACGTTGACAATTAGCGATTACTTGTAATATAATGGTTTAATGCCAGAAGGTGCAACAAAGCAGACAAATTAAAGAATTAATAGTCAATTAATAATATTTACGTGGTTCGGCAATGTGCCTACGTCCACCAAAGAATGCGACTATAAATTCATTATTCAATATCATAGAGTTGCATCATAACATATTTATAAAAAAATTCTTATTGTATGGACATATTTTGGAAAACCCTAATGTGCCAGTTATCTCCACTCCGCTCTGTTCACTCCGCTCCGCTATGCGAAAACAATTGGTCATTCATACTAGTATTTTAGTATTACTCTCTGTGCCTGAGAGAATATGAGCCACTTGTTCTAACAATCTTCATTTTGGCAAGTATTTACCTCTTTGAAGATAATCAAGTATTAGGGCTCCACTTAAAACTGATAGGTTGGAGATGCCGCCTCTCCTCTTCTCCTCTTTAACACCTAGAGATATTTGTCAAGTCCAAGCAATGCTTGAACTTGTTTGTGGTAACAGGCTTCATCAATATGCCAACTGCATTATCAGAAGTGTGAATCTTCCCAAGTAACAATTCACTTGTAGCAACCAATTCTCTGATCTTGTAAAACCTCACATCAATATGCTTGGTTCTCGCATGATACACCTGGTTCTTTACCAAGTAAATGGCAATCTGACTGTCACAATGCAATTGAACTCCACTTTTCTGAATACCAACTCCCTAACTAACCTTGTGAGACACAAAACTTCCTTTGTAGCCTCAACTGCCACCATGTACTCTGCCTCAGTCGTGGACATCGCAACCATGGACTGGATCATAGACCTCCAACAGATGGGTCCTCTTGCAAGAGTGAACACATAACCTGTGGTCGACCTCCTGTCATTCAAATCCTTTGCATAATCTGCATCCACATATCTCACAACTGACAAATCACTCTTCTGTTTGACAAAAGTGATGCCATAGTTAGTAGTACCTCTCAAGTATCTAAAAATTCATTTGACTGCATCCTAGTGCCATGTCCTTGAATTTACCATATACTTGCTCACCACACTGTCTGCCTGAGCCAAAATTGGGCCTGGTAAATATTATAGCGTACATTAGACACCCCACTGCATTGGCATATGTGACTTTAGACATGTCTTCAATTTCTTCAGACTAGGGTCTTTCTAGGACATCTGAAGAGAACAAATGGAAGTGATTCGTCAAATGTGTACTCACCGATTTTGCATTCTCAAAGCTAAAGCTGTCCAACACCTTCTTCACATAGCCGGTCTGAGATAGCCAGAATCTCCTAGCATCCCTTCCTTGCAAATCTCCATCCCAAGAATCTTCTTAGCTACACCCAAATCCTTCATGTTAAATTCTTTACTCAACAAAAGCTTTAGGTTGTTGACTTCCACCATACTCTTAGCTGCAATAAGCATATATATCATTCACGTACAGTAATAGAAAATTAAATGAGCCATCATCAAGGCTCCTCACATATACACAACAATCATACTTACATCTCCTGTTGTCAATTTTGATCATCACTACTAAAAAAAGGGTCATTCATATCGTTTTTATTGGAGTCTTTTTTGAAAACTGACCTTAATGTCAATAGTTTAAGTCTGTTTTACAAAACCGACTTCAATTAAAGTTGGTTTTATGGAAGGGTCCAAAAATTTATTTTTTTAGGTCAATTTCAAGGAGGATGACTCCAAAAAAAAATTATTTTGAGGTCACTTCTATAGAACAGACTCCACCGCTTTAGCCTTAAGCTCTTTCCAATCTATGTTTGACATATCACCTAGTTTCGTCTCATATAAAGCCTTCACCATCCCTTGTAGCACCAACAAATCTTTGACATGTCTATGCTATAACCCAAAGTTATCGATTCCATCGAACTTTATTACGTTGAATTTCTCAAAAAATATGTCAACCCCAGCCATCGTAGAACTTGACTCTAATACCAATTGTTGTTACTATGTACAACAATGATGAATAATATAAAATCGAAAAAGAGAGAGAGAGAGAGAAAGAAAAAATTGAGACAAGGATTTATGTGATTCGATAATGTGCCTACATCCACTAGAGAGTGCAACTATAATTCACTATTTAGTATCTTATGGTTACAGCATAACATATTTATAAAAAAAAATAAAAAAAAAAAAAAAAAAACCCTAATTGTACGGCCGTATTTTGGAAAACCCTAATGGGCTAGTTGTCTCCGCTCTACGCCGTTCCGTTCACTTCACTCCGCTCCACTATGCGGAGACAATTGACCATCCATACTAGTAATTTAGTATTACTCTCTATGCTTGAGAGAATATGAATCACTTGTTCTAACAATTTAAGAACATATGTTACTTTATTAATTTGGTTTACACCTAATTTATGTCAAAAAAAAAAAAGTAATGGCAAAAATGTTGGAATAATATGGTAGGTTACTTTAATTATGAAGTAGGGCAATTTCCCCCTTTCCCCATATGAAAAAAAAAAAAATTAAATTTTTTTTTTTTTTTTAAAAAAAAAAAAGAGTTAGGGGCAATTGAGGCAACCAAAAGTAATTTTGACACTAAATTTATGCTATGAGGTCAGTTTCATTCGTCAATATGCGACTTAATTAAAATGACATTTTACCCAACCAAGTTCTCTATTGGTTGTATTTTAAAATTTGCACACGCAAAAATAACATTCTTTGAGAAGAAAATGACGCTTTATCTGCTTGTGTATTAAGCACTGATTTGTGGCAAAGTGACGTTTTTGTAACGTACTCACATGTTGACAAACTGAATTTGCTCCAGATCTAGGTGGGCAAAGAATGATTTTACATTTTGTAATTAATTTACTTCAGTGTTTATTCTTTGTGTGAAGCCTCCACGTTTTCCCCTTTTTTGTTGTCCTCAAGATTTCAGCATCTCTTCTTGTCGTCTATTTCCTTAATTTTGCGACCATATGAATCTTTTTTCTTTTTCTTTTTTTTCTCGATTTCTCCTTCTTTATCTTTTATTATTATTTTTTTTTTTTCCTTCTCTTGGGTCAATGACAATGTTTTCTCTTCTTTTTTTTTTTTGGCATGGCTTGTGCCCTTCATTTTTCTTCTCTTTATTCCCCATACTTCCACAAATTAAAGTCCTCATCCATGCTTTGTTCTTTACAGGGCACTGTAGCACCAATCTTTTCTTTCTTTCTTTCTTTCTTTCTTTCGTTTGTTTGTTTGTTTTTTTTCTTTCTTTTGTTCTCACAGACTGCGGTACACCTTCACTCTTCCAAGAATGCAATTTAATTTCCCACTTCTTTGGGGTGACGCATTGTAACCCAATTTCATCAGCTTGAATTGGAGTGCGAATTAGTGTGAGGGTGCCTCCATCACCGAACAATCCCTTGTCGTTAAAAACATCTTGGGTGGGATTTGGTTGCGGCACACGGGTTATAATTCATTATAATTTTTTAAAAATTATAGATTTTTAAATGATGTAAATTCAGGCCATTCTTTGCATCGAAGGGCTTAAAAAATGTTGCATATTAAAAAGGTGGTATATTACTGAGGCAACAAAAAAGAAAAAAAAATTATTCCAAAATAATTTTTTTTTACTTCTGAAGAGACGCTTCTTATTTAATAAATCATAAAACAGTTTTTTGCTCAAAGCTTTTTTACGACATAAAAGGCAAGAAACTAATGAAAATATATTGAATTCTCATTGAAAACATATCACTTTTTTAATATGTAGCTTTTTCATTTCATTAGAAGCAAGAAAATACATTAATTCACATATGAATATTTAATGGAGTATATTGACACAATTGGTAGTTTGTGAGAACATTAACAAAAGGTGGAAGTTTGACAAGCCCGGGATAAGTGTACTTTTCCCTATTTTAAACTAGTCTATAACATAACTCAAGCATAAATTAGACCTCCCTTGGTGCTTTAATTTACCGGATACACTTCAACTAATTCCAAAACTAGGAGGAACAGATATGAGGAGTTATAGAAAATATTAAATTCTCTTTTCCAACAGAAATGACGACATCAACTCCCAAATAAAAGTCTTGGATAACAATCTTCGCAATTTCAAAAAACTTGTGACTTTTAAAATTATGAAATTTAGGTACTTCGTTGTATCGAACAATTTGAAAAATATTACATATTAAAAGAGTGACATGTTATTGAGACACCCAAAAATAATATTCCACCAAAAAAGATTTATTTTTTACTTGCACAAAGATATTTGATCTTCTTCAGAGTATCAAAAGATAGATTTAAACTCAAAGCTTTTCTGCAACAAAAAAATTAAGAATTTGAAATAAAAATTGATAAAAATATACTCAATTTTCATTAATAACATACCATATTTTTAATAAATAACATTTTCAAAGTCATTCAACATTTAAAAAAAAAATAAAAAATAAAAATAAAAGAAGAAGAAGAAGAAGAAGGACATAAATTCTATAATTTTAAAATCTACACTTTCTTTTACAGACAATAATGCAATGTATAAAAGCCGGAAACTGATTTCACATCTCTAGGAAGGAAAAAAAAAAAACAAAACAAAACAAAAATGGTTGTCTATAATCGTCCTACAAGAAGTCAAGAAAGAGTTAGGACTAGCCATGGTGCAAGGGTACGTTATGGGCTCCAAGACAAAGGAACCATCTCCTACGCAATCATGCATCTACCTTAAACTCCCAGGGCATATTACTGTTTGTCAGAGCCACATAATTAGCAAGGTGTTGCATTAGTGACCATGCCTAATATATATATATATATATACATATATATATATATATACATACATACATACATATGTAAGCATATTCACAATAATATTAAAATTGATATGCTTAAATACGCAGCGAAAAAATAAGGTGGTTTAGAATTACCTCCAGCCATTGATTGCTCAAGCGCAATAATATCCTCAAAATAGGAATAAGCAGCCTCCAGCAATATGAAACAAAATAAAAAACAATTTTGAGGTGTCTTCTGACCTATTCCTAACCTTAAGCCGTATTGATGGAATACACAGGCACTGTATTTATAGGCTAGGTCAGGGACCCTCAATTAATTCGTCACCTTTAATTATTCCTCTTATCAAGGAATAAATTAATTTGAATTAAATATATTGCAATCAGATCAATTTGCAATCAGGTTTGATTCTATATGATCTCTTTATTTGGAATAAGAAAATCAAACACCGTAATTATAATTATAATTATATGCGACACCGTAATTATAATTATGAAATAATTCATAATTATATGTGACATAAAAGGGCCATAAATAGAATATCTAACATTCTCCCACTTGGCCCTTATGACACATAAAATCCTTATGTCGGTGTTCAATTCTATAATTTGGCCATTACTTTATTTATTCCAAACATTCATGGAATCCTCCCACTCACACAAGGAATACTACACATGAATCATGGCGGTAAAACTTTTATATAATAAGTCGTCCCTTCCATGTATTACAATATATAATATCCCATAAATGAGTACCATATGGGCAAACAAAACTTTATGAATAAACTTCCCATAAGTTATTCGGGTCCAAACTTTAATTTTATCCCCATGGATAAGGTAATAAATGTGCACAAAACTTTATTACATTAACTTTATGTCTATAGACTAAAACAAACTAAGTACATGATAAATCAATGAGTCTCATATGCTCCACATGACTTTTAAATAGCTTTACCGGTAAACCTTTAGTCATAGGATCCACAATCATCAATTCAGTACTTATATGCTCAATGAACACTTCATGTCTCTTAATGTTCTCTCACATATTGAGATACTTTATGTCGATATCCTTATTTCTGCTTGTACTCCCGTTATTCTTACAAATGAAATATGTAGTAGAATTATCGCAGAATATCTTTATGGGTCTAACTATAAAATCGACAATCTTGAGACCTTTAACAAAGTGTCTCAACCATAATGCCTGTGTAATGAATTCATAGCATGTAATGCTGTCATGGTAGTTGTAGCAATTGTAGTCTGCATACTGCATCTCCATGATATAACTCTTTAGCAAGAAAATATATAAAGAAGTAGACTTTTTACTACCTACACATTCATCAAAATCCGAATCTTAATAACCAACTACCTCCAAATGGTAAGTGTATCTTTAGGTTAAATTACAGCTCCTGATTTCTTGCATATATCGCAAGTCGTTATTTGCAGCTCTCAATTGACCCAATAGACCTACTGCTAGTCTATTGTAAATTCTAATGCAGACATGTGCTTTCATTAGTCTGCATACTGCAGATGCATACAAAATACATTATATATGCTATCGTTTCAATAAATTACGGACATGGATCTTTACTGAATTTATCCCTTTTAATAATTAGGTGCTACACTAAAGTGCACTGTCCTTCATTCCGAATCTCTCCACAAACTTTTTCAATGTAGGCCTTCCGAGAGACAATCTTACTATTATTTAATTAGACGTCTCTGTGTAATCTCTATGTTAATGACATAAGATGCTTCACCCATATCCTTCATTTCAAAGTTAGTGAGAGTAACTATATGTAGCAACCCTAAATCATTAACTGCAGATAAACATCACATATAGGGTTAGAAAGATTACTTTACTTCCCACTGACCTTAAGGTATATATACTAATTAACAAGGCTCTCAATAAAAACCGTATGAGGTAACAACCTTGTAAAATTTTATATATACTCAATGAGAGACCTGTCTTAGCCCAAATACATAGATTTCCTTAATTTGCAATACTTCTGACTGTTTATCATCAAAACATTTAAGTTGCCTTATGTAAACCTCATACTTAAGATCTTCATTCAAGAAAAGTTAGTTATCAACTGTTTGATGTAACCCTAAATCCAATGATATGGACCTATATATCATGATTATCATAAATGAATCATTCTTAGATACTGGAGAGAAAAGGTTTCATGATAATCAAATGCTTTCTTTTAAAGTAAAACCCTTGGTTATAAATCCAACTTTTATATCGTTCAACATACCTAGAGCGGTCTCTTTGGTTTTGCAAAACTCATTTGCAGCCTATGGCTATAGCTCTCTTTGGTAAGTCAACGAGATTCTAGACACCATGGATTCTATCTCTTTCTTTATGGCACAAATCACAATGTGGAGTTATCTCCACTCATGCCTTGTAAAAACATTTTTTTGATCATCTTTATGTCCGGACATTAAAATCAGACTCTTGAAGATATACAAATAATCACTATGAATTGTTGGTTCCCTTTATTCTAGAGAATATTCTTAATCCTACTTCCTTTGCATTTTGCAAAGGTTTAGTAAGTTTATTCTGAACTTGTTCTTTATGAATTGACTTATTCTGAAACTGATTGTGGCTTAAGATAGTCAATTTGATTTTTTCTAAGCACAATCAACATCCTTCATCTGAAGAATATTTAGTCAATTCAAATGCTTCCTCTAATTCAATCATTCGAGGATAAGCACTCCACTAAGTTCAACATTCTCTAGAAATTTTACAAATTTTAGACTCAACAACTCTATGATTATAAGAAGAACAATAGAATATTAGAATTACCTAATCATGTCTATTTTATGTGTACCTACCATAATATTCTTTGCAATATCAGATCTTACGATCTTGATTTCTTTTCCTTTTGTTTCTCTACTTTAACCTTATAGGTACTGAAAACATTTAATGTCTCAGACTTAGAAGATAGAGATACATAAATCTTTATGGTCATTACTGAAATAGATAAAATATCTTCCTGATCATTTAGGCGAAAGAATACGAAAGGTCCATACTTATCAGTGTGTACGACCTCAAGAATCTCAAAAAAATGTCTTTTGGCACCTTTAATGTATGGTTGACTTGCTTTTTTCTAATGCTGTCCATATAATACCGAAGATAGTAAATTCAAGAGTTATAAAATACTCTATCATTTACTGACCTTTTATCTCTTCAATGGAGATACATTCCAATCTCCAGTGCCATAACAAAGAGGATCTTTTCATTCACAACACTCCGCTTTATGTCAACATCAATATGCAGGGATAAACAATTAATCTTTTCAAGGTTTGAGATTAGATCAATTTGAAAAATAGACCATCAAACAATATTCTACCCAAATAAAATTTCAAAAATAATAATAATATTGAAATTTTATTTAACAAACAGAAATAAATTTTCTTGAAAATTCTGGAAAACATTATTGAGGTCTTAAAACATAACTGAATTTGAAAATTTATCTAATGTCCCCACTGTTTTCAAATCGTGAAGGCGTCTTAAGACACTATTACTTAAGAAACCCTGCATTGTGTTGACTACATGGATAGTTAAAAAACATGATCAATACCATAACATATTTAGGAGAGTCAATAAAAAGAGATTCACGACACCTAGATAATATGAGATTACTTTATTTCAAGCTATGCATTAATACTTTATGCAATCTTTCTTTAACTATTGCCCGTATTTTTCCCTCTGCAGAAGAAACAAGTATTCTTGATTTGCCATTATACTTTATTGCATATATTGTCCTTCTGCTTTAACGTTGCATGATTACATTTATTGGTCTTTTTCTTTAGCAATGAGTAACCAAGTAAACATTATATGGTTCTCATGTATTTAATCTCTTACTCTTCTTAACTCACACATGGTCAGAAAATTCACTTACTTGACCTTATATATCCATATGTTGCCATAAGATTTTTCAAAAAAAATTCACCTATTTAGAAATGAAAGATAAGAAAAAACAACGATCAACAAAATAGACTATGAATGAATCAACAATTCACTTAGGGAAACTAACCTTACAACTACAACCATTCACTACATACATCCAATAATGTGTCAGCACACCTTATGAAAAAACTGTCAAAGGTTATTGCTTGAAAGCCTTCCTTAACCTAGAGGTGCTGACTACAAGCTTTTAATTGGAAACTACACTAATTTATCCTTAACGGCCATTATAAAAAACTATATGGCCTCTAAAACATATCATGAATAAAACCATGATGTTTGGATGACATGAGATTTACGAACCATCACAATTTATGCGATAATAGAAACACTCTCACCAGTTACTATTCTTATAAATCTCACGCTGGACATACTTCATACGCGATCTCGTGAGAACGGGTTGAGTTCGTTCACACAGGAGCAACCCACTATCGAGTTCCCAAGCCAACGCCCAACATGACAAAGACATATATTTCCCAGTCAGAAAATTCGTCTTTACTATTAAAAGCATTGGAACAATAAAATTACCAAATAACTAAAAGTCATCAAAAAAGGATAAGAACATAGACTAGAAAAGAAAAAAATTAAAATATAACCTAAACAAATAGCTATGAAAAAATGAATAAATAACTTCATATATTAAATTACTCCAACTGTCAATATTAATT
>FXXK01000872.1:6501-26942 GCA_900184695.1 Betula pendula
AAATTAACGGAGTGCCACCTCATCACCTCTAATTAGCCGACACGTGTCCCGATCGACAGATATTCATTCCACATCACGAGGTCCTTATGGTTTCCTTGCCACATCAGATATAAAATATAATAAAATAATACTTAATCCAAAAAATCAAAAAAAAAAACAAAACAAAACAAAAAACAAAATATGAAATTATTTGAAGTAGCGGTAAAAATATTTTCAGTAAAATAGGGCAATCACCCTTTAGGTTTTGAAACGGGTACCACACTTGGGGTTTCGAAAAACCCAATCGACGCCGAAGAAGTAATTTTCTCCACCGCAGCTCGTTTCGACCGCGATTCTGGTGGTTTGTGCCTCGAATCTGCTTGTTTTCAGTTGTCAGAGAGCCTGATTTGTTGGCTAGTTGGTTGCCGTCGCCGGTGGACCCACTCGCGACCCACTCGTGACCCATTCGCACGCCTCCGATCAAATTGAAAGATAACCACTTCACACAATTTAGTTTATTCTTTTATTGTGGAAATGGAGTTGTAGGAACCCACATACGTGCATTCTTGTGTACTGTGTTTAGGGTATAAAAAAGTTACTTCTTTTGTTTATGGCTCACAGTCTGAGATATGTATGTCAACTGTTGTTGTCGGTAGATTTTAGATGTGGTGCTTAGAGTATGTTATCAAGTGAGTGGGTTGAATGGTAGGTTAGTTTTTTTAAATCACATTCATTTTATTTTTTCCTCAAAAGTTTGGTACTTTTGTTGATATTCTGTCCGACATGGTATAATTTTTTATTTGTTGTCAGCAGTTCCAACTTTAAGAATAAAGTTTACAAAACAAAACAAAAAAGGTGTCTATGGGATGTCATTGTCCCATAGACACTTTTGCAGTCCCTATATGCTCCACTGACTTTGTTAAAGTGTCTATGGGATGTCATTGTCCCCTTCACTATTGATAAATGCTTACTTTAATGCACAATGAATTTGTTGGCTAGTTAGGTTGTCTGTCAACTAAGTACCTTTCTGGCTCATATAAATTGTTTGTTTGTGGTAATAAATTNGTGAGTGGGTTGAATGGTAGGTTAGTTTTTTAAATCACATTCATTTATTTTTCCTCAAAAGTTTGGTACATTTTGTTGATATTCTGTCCGACATGGTATAATTTTTATTTGTTGTCAGCAGTTCCAACTTTAAGAATAAAGTTTACAAACAAAACAAAAAGGTGTCTATGGGATGTCATTGTCCCATAGACACTTTTGCAGTCCCTATATGCTCCACTGACTTTGTTAAAGTGTCTATGGGATGTCATTGTCCCCTTCACTATTGATAAATGCTTACTTTAATGCACAATGAATTTGTTGGCTAGTTAGGTTGTCTGTCAACTAAGTACCTTTCTGGCTCATATAAATTGTTTGTTTGTGGTAATAAATTTGAACTATTTATGCATGGTGCAGAAATGGCTAGCTCGATGGCAGATATATTAATTTACCATGGTGGGTCTATGTCTGGAAGACACTTAGAGTATGTGGGAGGAGATGTTCTAACTATCCCGAAAATAGATGCGGAACGCCTATGTTACTGGGACATTTCTACTATGGTGCAGGACCATCTGGGTTATGCAGACGATGGTCAAATATTTTACAAGTTCGATGAAGATAGTTATGAGGGTATTCATTCCTTGAGAACAGACAATGACATAATTAAGATGCTCAATGACTTGTTGACCGGTAGAAGACGCAAGTTGCACATTTATGTAGAGCATAATATTGAAGAGCCTATACCAGTTGAAATTGAGCATCCACCTTTGCTTCTAACTCAATCGCCTGCTGATGAAGTAATTGATGAGCATGAGCACGAGTTTAGAGAACAGACTCCATACCCGCCACCGCCGACTCCACAAAAGTCTTCACCATCTATAGCCATGCATATAGAGGGTGACCTCCCTTTTAGCGATTTTGACATAACAGACGATGATGAGTTGGAGATATTTAATGAAAGAAGTGTTGAAGTGATGAAGGTTGCTAGGGAGGCTACAACAAAATGGTTTCAACCGTAGGCAAGTGCATCATCATCTTCCAAGAAGACGCGCGCGCGTGCGCGCGGGGGGGGGGGGGGGGGATAAGGCTGACTGGCAAGATGGAGATGAGTACCATCCGAATAGCGATGAGCTAATGAGCTTAGATAGTGAAGATGAAGCTGACGAATTTAACATAGGGTCATCCAGACGCCTTCAAAAGAAAAAGAATTATCCATAGTGGAATGTTCCAATTGATTTGTCAGAAAATGTTTTGTTGAAGTTCGGGTTGAGGTTTGCATGCCCCTTTGACTTTAAAGATGCACTGAGATTATATGCAATACAACAAGGGTTTGACTATACCTTCTTGCACAATGATAAGAAACGAGCGTCCGCTTTTTGAAAAAAAAAAATGTGGCTGGAGAATACATGCATCCTGGATGAATGACAAGAGTGCGTTCCCAATAAAAACATTGTTCGACGTTCACAATTGTAGCAAGCATCACAAGAACAAAAGGGCAACAATATAATGGGCTGCAAAGAGATATTTGAACAACTTTCGAGACCAGCAAGATTGGAAAGCATCTACACTAAAAGAGCATATTAGAAGGGACTACAAGATTAATTTTACCTTATTGAGCTACTACTGTGCAAAGAGAATGGCATTGGATATAATCAATGGAAGGCATAATGAGCAATATAAGCACGCAAGGGAGTATGCACTTGCATTAATGAAGTGGAATCTTGGTACCTTTGCTTAGATACAAAGGGACGGTATATTCTTCTAAAGAATGTATGTTTCATTGGATGCGTGTAAAAAAGGATTTTTAGCTGCATGCAGGCCCATGATTTGCTTGGATGCTTGTTTTATAAAGAGTGAGTTTGGTGGACAGTTACACGCTACCATTGGTCGAGATGCTAACGATGATCTATACCCTATTGCATCTGCTGTTTGTGAGTCCGAGTCAAAAGCTACATGGACCTGGTTTATAACAACCCTGTTGGCGGACCTTGAGGATGAACGTGAATATTTGTGGTCATTCATGTCGGATCGACAAAAGGTATCAATGTTTATTGCGTTATTCTTAATTATATGCTTAATTGTTTAATTATATAACTATATGCTCAATTGTTTACAAAACATGCTTAATTTTATGAATCTTGACCTAATCAAAACTCTTTTACATATAGGGATTACTTGATGCCTTGGAAGTTTTGCTGCCTAATAATGAGCATAGGTTTTGTGTAAGGCATTTGCATCCGAACTTCAAGAGTAAAGGATTCAAGGGCTTGGCATTTAAAGATGCTTTGTGGTCTGCAGTTGCAGCTTCAAATGAATCACAATTAAAGAACTGTATGAACGTTATCAAGGGCATGGATGTAGAAGCCTTTAATTATCTTGACAAGATTAACCCAAAGTTGTGGTCAAGACATGCGTTTAGCACCCATAGTTATAGTGACATTTTGACAAACAACGTTGCGGAGTCGTTTAATGCATGGATCCTTGAAGTAAGGGACAAACCTATTCTGACTACAGCGGAGTTGATAAGGCGGCAACTTATGAATAGATTTGATCAGAAAAGAATTGGAGCTTAGAAGTCTACTAATCGACCAATCTTCCCTAGGATTGTGAAAAAATTGGAGCGAAATAAGACTTTGTCAAGTGACTACATGGCTGGTTGGCGTAACAATCTTTCTTTTGAGGTTGACCACATCTAGGAGCCTAGGAGGGTAATACACTTGGACACAAAAAAGTTGTGGATATGGTAGGTGGCAGTTGAATGGTATTCCATGTCCCCATGCATGCTCTGCTATATATGAGAATAAGAAAATTCCGGAATCATACGTTAGTAGTTAGTACTTGATGCAGACGTATGCCAATACATATGTGCCGAAGATTCACCCTATGCCTGGGCCAACTGAATGCCTTGTTGATGATAGTGCTGAACCTATAGAACCCCCCATCATTAAGAGACAAAGGGGTAGGCCCAAAAAATTGAGAAAGAGAGGGCTTGACGAAAATGATCCAACCGAAACTATTAATGTGACTCGCCGGGGATATGACATAACTTATGAAAATTGTGGTCAAAAGGGTCATAATGCTAGAAGTTGCAAACAACCACAAAACCCCAACAAGAAGAAGTGGCCTAAAAGGGTTAGGAGCAGGAATCCTACAACTTCAATTGCTGTGAGTTACTATAAACCGACCTAATAATATCATTTCCATACTTAATCAATATATTAACACTGTTTATCACTGTGTTTTGACCAGATGAAGATTCACCTTCAACACAAGTCACTCACACCACCGAACCCACCGAGACTGGACAGGTTGGTTGTCTTAATATTAGTAATGAAATATTTGTTAATAATTTTACCTTGTTGCCCACTAATTATGTTGTGTTGGCAGCATCAAATCCAACATGTGGACATGCTACCAACATCATCAAATCCTGATGGACGTCGGGTTAGAATGTCAAAGAAGGGAACAAGTGCGAGTAACTATATTAATTTGTTAATGATGAGTTAAAATGTGGAATGGAATTTGATTTTTACTATTTTTTTCCAAACGAGTCTTATTGTTACAGGTAGGAAGCTCACAGCCAGTGAAAACATGTAACATAGGATCAAAAAGTACTCAACCAGCAGCAACTCAGTAGGAATGTGGCAGTTTTAACAACGAAAGTTAAGTAATTTTTGTGATAGTGGAAGCATGTGTTTTGATTTTGTGTTATTTTGAACAGTGAATGGACCATGTATGGATTGATGGTTTTTTATGTATGTTAATGTAATTTGATGTTTGACCTAGACTGCGTTATTGATAGTTGCATGTATTTGATGTTTGACATTATTTCATGTGTAGTAAAATTTCATATAACCAAATGAACAGTACACTAGACAGATTGTGTGCTAGTTTTTTTTATGGAATAAATATAACTTAGACAATTTGATTGATGGTTTATTTTATAGAATACCTCCAAAAGTTTGTGTGATGATTTTATGTAACTTAGACAATTTGATTAATGGTTCATTTTATGGAATACCTCTAAAAGTTTGTGTGATGATTTTATGTTGCCATTTTGAGCAATTGATAGATTGGGTTTGGCATTGGTGTTAGTACATATCTTTTATGTCATATTCGTATAAATTATTACAAATGACTCATTTCAACATCAACACAAGATGTTCTATTACTTAAAGGCAGAGTACTTAAAGTCAAAGAAGTTTACTACACAACAAGTTATACAATGAGAGTAATACAAACAACTAGGAGTGTCAATATCAAAGCAATTATTAAAAATTGCTCTATAGACCTATATGTGTCATTTTCCTTTAGCAAATGATCAACATTTTCAATGTATGTGTCAGCTTCATCCTCCAATTGTTTAACCCTTGCCATGTAGTTGGAATTTTCCTTGTTAACCATGTTAACCCTTTCCAGAAACGTGTCATTTTCATTCTCCAGGGTGTTAATATTTTTCAATAGCTCAGGCAACACCTCTAAACCCCGCTGACAAGTTGGAGGGTCCCTCTAGCGAAAATTTCGACAAGTTGGAGTTTCCTGCATGTTAAAATATTAACAATTAGATTGAATCCAATACTAAAAATTCTAGTTTTTCCATATTCTATAAAATTACCGTTTTTGGGTCATAGTGGGCTCACCCCCAAAATCTTCTTGCTGCGTTATCATCAGTCCATAAGGTTTTCAATGGTGCAGGTAATCCGCACTTACAAACGCACGATTCCATATTACACCCAATAGATGAAGACCCAAATGATGATCTCGATTGCAATCACCCGTAAATCCACAAATTAGCATGTCCCTCATATACCCATAGCTGGTCAACTAGTATATATAACCGATTGAGCACAACTAACCTTATATTTACCACGCCCAGATGACATTATGCGCAGGGGCGGGCCCACGTCCATCAATGGGGGGACGAATGTCCCCCTAAATTTTTTTAAAATTTGCTTTTAATATGTATTTTTCTAAACAAACTGGAATAGTAGGTGGACATTTGTCCCCCACAAAATTATTTTTTATTTTAATGATATCTGAGGAATTTTATTTTAGTTATGTCGACTACAAAACTCAACAAAAGTTACAATTAAGTAAAGTTCGTAATTTCATAGAAGAGCTCTGCAAATTCTTTAGATATGTAAGATTGAAGTGGGTATTTGATGATTTTTTTAAAAAAAAAATTATATACGTAGTTTGAATTTTGTTGGTTAATTGGATGGGTTTGAATTCATATTTAAACCCTTGAATTTCACTTGCAAGTGATAATAACTAATAAGAACTATAATAAAATTTTACCAAAAATCTCATACTTTTTGAAATTTTTCGTCCCCCCTCACCCCAAATCCTGGGTCCGCCCCTGATTATGCGTGGTCTGCAAATACAACGAAATCAGCTGAAGTTACAACAGATGCGGTCAGGCGGAGCTGCAGAGACAGATGCGGTCGACTTAGGCGGAGCTACAGTGACAAATGCGGTCGACTGGGGAGGATATTACGAGCTACGCGGCCGATTGGGGAAGAAGATGAAGGAAAATTTCGGAAGAAATGGCACTAGGGTTCATACTATTTTACATTTCAAAATTCAAATAATTTCATATATTGTTTTTTTGATTAAGTATTATTTTATTATATTTTATATCTGATGTGGCAAGGAAACCATAAGAACCTCGTGATGTGGAATGAATATCTGTCGATCTGGACATGTATCAGCTAATTAGAGGTGATGAGGTGGCGCTCCGTTAATTTTTTGGATGGAATCTTGACGGGAGTACTAACTTGGTAGTTATGTTAACTATAGGTACCACCTGCGATATGTTTAAAAAACGATATAGCTATTTGATAATCGCGTAAATCACAAGTACCAAAAGTGTGTTTAACCAAAAAAAAAAAAAAAAAAACACATTTTGTGTGCAAACTATATGTGTCTAAACTTGAAACAGGGCATATCATAAACCAAAGACCTTCACCTACAATCCCAAAAGGCAATTAAGCCACCCCAACAAGCACAAATTCGACGAAGATATGGAACCTCATAAAAGGAAACTATGATAAAAAACCAACGCAGAGACAAAGCAAAAGTAATAAAAGAATAACAAAAGAGTAATGCCAAGGTTCAAGACAAATTAAACAACAACTGAGAAAACTAGCTAGCGAAAATGACAAACGGAGCTTTTCAATTTTATGCTTGTATATATGTTTACAAGAGAAGGTAAACATACACATACAACTATACATATATTTATATATGTATATATAAATATACGTATATAATCTCCAAATTGCAGATGTGAACTTGACATACACTGATATTTTAACTGGACCTAAAAATATCACTTCCATTCACTGATCTTTCTGATATTTTTAATGACATATTTTAACACTTAGATGCCATTTTCGGTTCAGTTATCTTTTAACACTTCAATAAACTCAATAAACAGAGTGCTCAACCCCATAAAATCTCAACCCAATAAACCCATGAACACACATCACCGAAACCCCAAAATAGACTTACAACAAAAAAAAAAAACCACAAAACAGAGTGCTTCAAAAATTTCTTTTAGATCCTTATTTTCTCACAAACTAGATAACACGCAAAAGAAACTCCAAACAAAAAACACATATATGAACTGAGATTCTCATCCATCAAAAGCTTAACCAAAACAAAACACAACAAAACCTATGACTGTCACGAGCAACAACAAATATCCCAACCAACAAATTAATCAACAAAATTCTGCATCCCACGATTTTAGCAACACACCCATCAGCCCGTAAATCCATATTCACAAATAGCTTCACATACATACATATCCAGAGCNAAAAAAAAAAAACCACAAAACAGAGTGCTTCAAAAATTTCTTTTAGATCCTTATTTTCTCACAAACTAGATAACACGCAGAAGAAACTCCAAACAAAAAACACATATATGAACTGAGATTCTCATCCATCAAAAGCTTAACCAAAACAAAACACAACAAAACCTATGACTGTCACGAGCAACAACAAATATCCCAACCAACAAATTAATCAACAAAATTCTGCATCCCACGATTTTAGCAACACACCCATCAGCCCGTAAATCCATATTCATAAATAGCTTCACATACATACCAATCCAGAGCGAGAGAGAGAGAGATTAGAAAGACCTGCAAGAGTTGATGATTGCTAGTGAAGTTTGATTGTTTTGCCATGGAGTTTGATTGCTGTGCTCGCCGGGGAGAGAAAGAGAGAGACAGAGAGAGATCTGCAGTTGAGAAGGAGAAGAATGGGTTAAACGGAGAATTAGGGCGTCGTGGATTGAAAAAAAGAGGATGAAAAAAAATATAAGCAGCAGACATGGTTTGTTCCCACGTAATACTATATATATATATATAATTTTAGCACTATTTTGATATCTTTTTTCTTTTAAAAGCTTACTAAAAAATCATATTAGCCTTTTAATTTATTTTTTTTAAAAAAAAGAACTACAGTCCAAAACTAAATTACTTTAATATTATTGGTAAAGTTTCATATTAGCCTATTAAAAATAAAACCTAGGTTTATTTATTTATTTTCATATTTTTGAAGTTTCATATATATATATAGAGATTTGGATGATGGTTTTATCGACCAAATAGTTCAATATTTTAGAGTTTGATCTTGTTTTTCTCAAAATCTATAGATTCCAATTGATCGTTTGATTGTATCTAATAATAGTATAATACAAAATTTAAAAAGTTCGATCCATCTGATGTTTGATTGATCATTTGATAGCATCATGATCGATTAGGCAAATGCACTAGGTTCGATCGAACTAATGCACTAGGTTCGATCGAACTAATGCACTGTGATCGATCGAATGTTCGATCCATCATTCAATCTGATCACGATCGATCAAACTGATGCATACATGACATGTATGCAAAGTGTACTTTGAGAAACCACAATCGGTCAATGACTTGGCTAATTTGAGTATTGAGCACCGTTATATACTATCTTGATCCATATGACATGTTTAAGTCTCTTAATTTTGTAAGAAATAACAATAATTCCTCGTGGAGAGGGGATGACATTTATTGATCAAACTAATACACATTGATAGATAATACAAAATTCATAAAGTTCAATTGATCACAAAATTGAAATTCACCACATTCAAAATCTCCAGATGAAAAGTCTGATCTCTTGGTGAGCTTGGGAAAAGGCTGACTATATATGTTTGGAAACGAAGTCCCTCAATTTAAAATGATATGGAGAGGAGCCGGTCCCTTATACAAGAGGGGCAAAATTAGAATGACAACTTTGTCCTTCCAAAATTAAGGGATCAGCTCCTCTCCATTTCATTTGAAATTAAGTGGATCCTTCTCCATTATGTTCAACTATGACACATTTTCCCAACTTGCATTTAATGTTTTTTTCTCTTCAGAGAATTGTTTTAAGCAATTGGGTTTGATTTGTCAAAACGGGTCATTCAATTAGATTTAACTTAGTCCGTTTGGAGTTGAATTGGACCCAACTGGTTTCCAAACATGATTTCGAGAAAGGAAAAAAAAAAAAACAATAAAAACAAAGTTGAGTTAAAAAAAGGCCCTATCCAAACAAGCCCTAAAGAGGGATGAATTTTTGACAGATTGATAATGTTCTTGAAAATTCCTACCGTACACGCGAAAATGCCAGTAATTTTCCGCACTTATAAATTTTTTAAGAAAGCACTGACCTTTTAAATAAATCAAATAATAATTAAGAAAGCTTTAATATAAACTTATACACTCACTGATTTTTTTTTAAAGCAATAATACTTAAAAACAAAGAGCTAGTCTTAAAATAAAACTAATAAAAGCTTAGAAAAAATAATAATAAACGAACAAGATGATTCAACAATTACATTAGAAAGCAAACTTATTAGAGTCAACAATTTAAATTGTCTATGCAAGGAGGTGGGCATACTAGAAAATTGGAATACTTCAAATGATATCTCTCTCGAAAAACAGGGAAGAATTTTAATTTTTTATTTTATTTTTACGTAAAGCAAGGACCTATGACGGTATGACATATTGAATCCTTTTGTAATTGTATTTCAAGGATCTTAGAAATAAGATAAGCCAGGTTGAATTAAAATAGCTAGACTTACAGCCACTCCATAACTAAAGGCCTAAAGTCTAACGTCAGGAAATACAAATATATCCTAGCACAAGGCTCTGCGCCAGGACAATTCAAGATTGCATTCAACCATACTTTCTTGGCGTATAGCTATGCGCCAGGAAAGTATGGTTTATTTTCTGGCACCTGTGCTGGTGTCTATGTATGTGCTAGAGAAATTTTTTTTTTTGAACCGCGTATCGACGGATATGCCAACAAATATTTTTAAGCTGGCGTTTGCTATAAACACCAGCATCATAAACGCCTGGAACAGGGTCCTTTTTTTGTAGTGACTCTTGACATAACTCCACAAAGCTTATATAACAAGCAGGAACAGGTGTTAGCTAGCTTGGGGTTGAGTTGACACCTTGCTTGAAGACTTGAATCTATGGGCTGATTAGGCTGTTTCGGCTCTAGCCAGATCAAACATGCTAGTCAAGTGCTTTACTCATGTCCTTGCAGAGCTATAAAACGCCAAATCGTAATATGTTTTAAATAAAAATAAAATAAGCAACTTCCCTCTTCTTTGTGGCTGCCGTGTAGCAGCAAAGTCATTCTCAAGACTCCTCTAGGAATTCTTTTATTGTACATAGTCAGCCTCTTCATCACAACTTTTGTGCACTTGAGACATGCTTTGTTGTTTTGAAGAGAACCCTCCAGACACAGAGAGGACATGCCATTTTGGGTCACCATCGTGTGGGGGCGTGACAGCAAATTAAATAAAGGCTGACGTGATGCATGCCACCAAGCTTTAGATCCTGAAAATCACCTGAGAAGCTTTTTGGAGGACTCTCGAGCATGGAGTTTTGAGAAGCTTTTTACTTAGGTTCTCAAATTCATTATAAGAAGCTCGGTGAAGATGCATCTCTGTGACACAACATGAACGTCCCCTTCATCTCTTTTCCACTAAACCGAGAGAAGACTTAAGGCCCCGTAAACGTGCTATCTGCTGAACCTTCTCCTAACACCTAATAATATTAGATGTTATCGGGAGAGTCCCAACTAACACGGGTGAAGTCTCTTTCATCCCAATTTGCGACAGGCTTTGTGGGCTGTCAATTTTCTTGCTCGCCATCTACAAAAGAAGATAGAAGACTTACTCCAAGAACTTCTTTTTCCGTCAAATGCACTTCTACTTGCTTTGGAAAACTAAACTTTACAAAAGCTAAGATGGTCATTTAACTCTTGACCTTTTTTGAATAGAGAAAAAAAAAAAAAGAACTCTTGACCTTTATAATAAAGGTGTTCCTGCATAAATAATACAAGAATGACAGAAATTTTCTTCATGTTAAAGAAAATTTCAATGCATTCTAATATATGATAAGTGTCATTTATTAATATTGAGTTCTTTAAAATTTAAAATGAGAATTAATCATTATTGAATTTTGAAGAACCTAATATTAATAAATGACACTTATTATATATATATTAAAATGAGTTAGAATAAAGTTTTCTTTAATCTGAATTGAAGAAAATTATTATCCATATGAGAAAGCTCAGTATAAGCCTGCAGACATCTGCCCATTTATGACATGTGATGTGAAAACACAGCAGCTTTCTCTTTGTTTTGTAGCAATAAAGAGATATACCCCTTTTTTTTTATTCAGAACAAAACACAAATGTTTTTTATTGGCACTACAAGACAAATTCGTGAGTATTTTTCTTTCACATTTTTTACCTTCACAGATGTTTTTTGGTTCTTTGTCAATGAGATGCACGGATCGGAGTCAAAACTCTTTCATGATAATTCGGAAATCAATCTTATTATAATAGAACATATTATTATTGAAACCCTTTAAAAAATTTAAAGCACGCTCTTCTTCCTCAAAAATTTAAAATCAAATCATTTATTGTATCGATTAAGAACAAACCATAAGAGATATCTAATCAATTAGGAGGATCCTAAATCATGAGAAAAACAACTCATATCCACAATTATATCTTTATAAATTGATGTGAAACAAGAGCAATTAATCATTAAAGAAAACATCATTCTGTTTATAAACAAATCTAGCCTGTCAATAAATGTTTATACTTATTAACAAGGCTTCATCCTCAATCTTAGTTGAGGATTTTAGCCTCGAATGGAGTCAAGAAACATGGAAGAAGAATGTAAAGAAAAAGACACGAGGAGAAGAAGATAGGACTTGGATATCAGAAACTCATCCTCCTCTGCAATGAGTCTTCCCCTTCAGCATGTGCTCTCCATTGAATGAGTGATTTGTTTTTTTTTTTATTTCTTTTGTCTAACCTCCACTGAATGAATAATCTCCCTCCTCCACCTTTTTGTCTCTTTTATAACCCAGCCCTAGTAGAGAAACCCTAAATGAGAAGGAATTTTTGAATGGAATTCGCTCAGATTTTCGGGCTCATGTTGCGTGGCACATTTGGCATGGTAAACATCCGAATTAGAAAAATTGTATTTCACAACAATTTGTCGAATTTTGAATTGGCTTTTAAATGCTACTGGTTTCACCTCAATCCTATACTTCAAGCCAAAAGTTATGGTCGAAACATTGAGACATGCGCAGAATGACTCAATCTGGAATTGAATCAAATCCAATTTTAACTCCAATTAATGAAATTATGATTGGCTTATTTCCTTGATTGATTAGGCTTAACAACATCTTATAAGTCTTCTAATTTGGGTTAGGTTCAGCCCACTTGAGTTTGAGTCCGTCCTCCTGCCTTGGATAAAGCCCGTTAGCAAATTAAGCCTCAATTAGCTATAAAACATAAATAATTTATAATTAGTCATGAAATAACAGAAACTGAAGACTAAAAATGCACCTATGATAGTCATTTAATTAATATATTTCGTGCACAACAAAACCTCCAAACCTACATTTTGCTAGTCCTCAAGCATAATATCAAGCAAATTAGAAAAAGAATAAAATAAACCAAAAGAAACAAAAAGAGAAAAAAAAAATTTCCAACCAATCCACTTTCGCACGAAATCTCAATTAAATTTAACATATGCAACAAGTCTTTGAACCCCTAGCGTGCCCTTTTTTTTTTTCGATGAATGAAATATTTTTTACTAAACGACGAAAAAAATTTACAAATCTCTCTAGTTATAAATTAATTACTAGAACACTTGCAGAAATCTTATGCAAAACAACTTGTTTAGGAAAAAAAAAAAAGAACCAGAACCTACAAACCAATCTCAATCCAAAACCACAAAACTTGCAGTGCCAAGAAACTACAAGTTACAAATCTGCAGACATAGCAGAGAAACAAACCACAGCTAAACACACCTATACACTCATATATATTACAAGAAACAACCAAAAATAAACACAAATCAACACAAGATCTTTACATGTATTGATCTCCAACTTTCACAAAGGGTTTAATTCGGTTCATCTCAAGTCATGACCAACTTGCAGACATTTTCACCAAACTTCTATTAGAAACAAGCTCAACATTATAACTTTACTGTTGAACTTGAGGGCCGTGTCAAGGATTTGAGTAATGTAGTTTTTCAAATCACCATTGAACTTGTGATAATTGACTATTGAATTTTTATCTAATAGTAATTTTAAAAGGTACATCACTTTTGGAATGACTCAAGAAGAACTTGGGTCCTCCCTCAAGCATTACTCCAAGGAAATTTCTTCTAAGCAAATTCAAATGAAGATCAAGCACTAGATTCACATAGAATTTTACCAAATAGATAAGGATACCATTATTCAAATGTAATTGTTTGAAATACAAATATATAGCTGTAACAACCTATAACAGCATTCATTATTTAGTACGTAGGCATGCAAAGGCTACCTCACACAATTTTCCAACTAGGCACGATTATAAGATTATTATCACTCTCATGATCCATCAACACCCAAGAGCCGTCGTCGTTTTGCACCATAGACTTGTTACTCGTAGTCCACCAAAAATCAAGTACTTGAAGGTCATTTTTCAGAGCATCCGACGTCTTGTTTACAAGTGCAATTTCACGATTCACTTCAAATTTAAACTCCCCACCTGCTCCATGCGTTCCTGCAACTCCATGCAGATAAACTTCCAAATTATGCGCGTTGGAATCAATGACCAGATTTTTTAAGTAGGGCGATTTGCGAGTATCAATTATCAACTCCTCGCCCACATCTACGTATGGGAACAAAAGCGGCACGAACGGTGGCAGGGAGGGGACAATATCGCCTGGCTTATTATTGACGCGTAAGACATGAAGATTTTTGAGATCAGAGAATAGTTTGAGAAATCCTTCGTCCCCGACGCGGGGCACACCAAATACAAAGACGGTGACGAGGCAGGGTTTGATTGGCTCTTTTGTGCGCGGCCCAGCATGCATATTATATCCATTGTAAACAATGTCCACCGCATTCAAAGTTGCCATTGCAGCGCCCAAGCTGTGGCCGGTCACAGTAATGCTCACTTCCTCGTCCTTGTAAGTGTCTACAAGTTTCCTTACCTCACTTAGAACCTGAAACCAATTTCATATATTTTCTCTCCTTGTAAGATGGAAATCAACTAATATCAACTACAGAGAAATAGTAATTAATATCTCACCTGGTCTCTAACACTAGTGGAATTGTACGTGGAACCCGCGCGAGCCTTTGTGTACATGGTGTACCAACCACCGTGCACCTTAGGATCATGCTTCTTTCCAAGTATTGCAGAAGCTGAGACCAAATCGAACTTCATATTCATCACCCACTCGTCCGTCCCCTCAGTTCCCCTCCAACAAATCAAAATGTCCCTCCTCCCTAACACGGTGGCCACCGCCACGTACCCAATCCAGTTTGAATCCCCAGCCGGTGGATCAACCGCCATGGACTTCTTGATGAAGCCGTTGCTACTTGACGTCACATCTGTTGTAGCATAGAAATATTTTGTCACTTCATAGTTATATGGATTGCCCTTTACTAACCCCACACTAGAGAACAAGTGTCTCTTAGTATAGCGGGAAAGTCCACAATTCCTAGACTTCTCGTCGCCGATGAAGGCGTCATAAACAGCTTGAACCCTTTCGCCGTAGTGAATGATATACCGGCGGAGATCGAGGTCGAGAGGATCTAGCAGACCTTTCCAGTCTCCCTCGCCGCTGAGAGCCCTCCATTTGGTTGCCATGTTACTCATGATTCTTTTCTTTGCATGAAGGTTCATTCTTAATGAATTTATAAGTTTTTTCTTCCTNGTCATTTTGAGAAGACATTTCCAGCGGTTAACTCGCACCTTAAAACGTGATTTGTGTTTGGCTTATATTACTTTTTGGTATCCCGAAATTACGTCATTGCATGCATGCGTTAGGTGGTAATTACCTTGCATTATATGCCGTACGTGCATGTGGTATAAAACTTCGGACATATATAGGAATTCTTACACTTAATACCATTGGATCGATTAAGTGACTAAAATTATAATCTGAAACACATGACATTAATTAAGTAAATCTTTATTTTAGCGGGCGTAAAATTCCCATAATTATGTTTAATTATCTCTAGTTCGCCTCGAGCAGAGGGGGGCCTAATCCATTTTGATGAGGTTATAATTCCTAAGCTACAAGATAAGTGGTTGGGGGAAGAAAATAGTTTAATTTCCATTAAGCCTGGATGGTTTTCATTTAGTTTCTCTCTGTTTCCTCCAAACACGTTTGGACGAATTTCTTTCCATCCACTTTATAAAATAGCAATTTGTATCTTAAGCAGGTGATGTGATGAGAAACACATTTTTTTTTTAATAGTTTTTTAAAACACCATGTGATTCTTACATTTTAATTAAAATAAATACTGTAAAAAATACATGACAATTTTATAGACTTGATTTGAAAAAATTTCACCAACTCAATAGGAAGGAAATTTAAGTCCATAAAATAACCATATTCTTCGAACGTGACGAAACCTTCTCCAAAACAAGTTGGAGCGTGAGGAAAATGTACATTTTCATTGACGCTTTACAATTGGTTTCGATCTGCTGATTTGGGAAAAGTGTTAATTAAGAGTATCAAATCCAAAAATGTACGCTAATAAACGGAGAGCCCAACAAACACACATAACTATAATTAAACCACACTTTTAACCACTTTGGGATTCCGTAACGCTTTCTTTGTGTGAAGCCTCCACGTACGTTTTTACCTTTTTTTTTTGTCCTCACTATTTCNATCATTTTGAGAAGACATTTCCAGCGGTTAATTCGCACCTTAAAACGTGATTTGTGTTTGGCTTATATTACTTTTTGGTATCCCGAAATTACGTCATTGCATGCATGCATTAGGTGGTAATTACCTTACATATATGCCGTACGTGCATGCGGTATAAAACTTCGAACATATATAGGAATTCTTACACTTATATAATACCATTGGATCGATTAAGTGACTAAAATTATAATCTTCATCTGTGAAACACATGACATTAATTAAGTAAATCTTTATTTTAGCGGGCGTAAAATTCCCATAATTAGGTTTAATTATCTCTAGTTGGCCTCGAGTAGAGGGGGACCTAATCCATTTTGATGAGGTTATAATTCCTAAGCTACAAGATAAGCCTGGATGGTTTCATTTAGTTTCTCTGTTTCCTCCAAACACGTTTGGACGAATTTCTTTCCATCCACTTTATAAAATAGTAATTTGTATCTTAAGCATGTAATGAGAAACACATGTTTTTTCTTTTATTAGTTTTTTAAAACACCGTGTAATTCTTACATGCTAATTAAAATTTCACCGACTCAATTGAAAGGAAATATATGTCCATAAAATAACCATATTCTTCGTACGTGACGAAACCTATACCAAAACAAGTTGGAGCTTGAGGAAAATGTACATTTTCATTGACGCTTAACAATTGGTTTCGATCTGCTGATTTGGGAAAAGTGTTAAGAGTATCAAATCCAAAAATGTACGCTAATAAACGGAAAGCCCAACAAACACACATAACTATATTTAAAGCACACTTTTAACCACTTTGGGATTCCGTAACGCTTTCTTTGTGTGAAGCCTTCACGTACGTTTTTACCTTTTTTGTTGTCCTCACTATTTCAGTATCTCTTCTTGCTCGTCTATTTCGTTGATTTTGCTACCATATGATTTTTTTTTTTTCTTTTTATCGATTTCTCCTTAATTTCTCTATTTTTTCTTCTCTTAATTGGGTCTATGGCAGTTTTTTCTCTTCTTCTTTTTTTGATTTTGCTACCATATGAATCTTTCTTCTCTCTCCACAAGCTAACTGTGCCGTCATCTGTTGGCCATCGAGCGTGCATGCAATTAGTGTGAGAGTGCCTCGCATCACCAAACAATCATTTTGTGTGTGGTCCTCCTTTTACCTTGCACTTTTCTCCCGGCCTATTGGTGTCCCTTGTCGTTAAAATCCTCGCGTTTGATTTCGTGGCGGCATTTAACGAGAAGAGCTGACGAGTCAAGATAGGCTTGAAAGCAAAGACACCTTGCGAACATGCTCATTCGCAGTAGGGCTTTCATTACTTGAGGGCTCTGGTTTATTCAAATGGGTTGTATCCAAAATATGATCTTGGTGTCTGATGACAAATCCCGTTGAGATTTTGTTTACGTACACCTTAGCTATATAGAATTACAAGTTCTAGTATGTGATATATATCCCTTGGTAGGCCGATAATCTAATAAGGGTAGGAGTCTATATATGACGGGAATGCCTCTATAAGGATATATTGCATTGACAGTCATCTAAAGAGAAGAGAAGAGTAAGGAAAGAAAGATCTATCTACTAACAATTTTCTTAGAAAGATACATATATAATTGAATCAAATCAAAGAGATGGTTTCTGTAGGCATATATAAATTCTATAAATTATGATATTGTTATGTTCGAGTTCTTAGCAAACTTAGGATTAACAATTAGGATAAGTTTGGTATGCAGAATTGCTATTTTTTTGAATAGTCTATATTAAAAATGGAAGAAGTTGCATAAAATAGCCTTTATGTTGAAGTATACATATACTTTAATACTTGAAATAGTTATGTATATGGCCATAAAGAAATGGTTATTCGTTAATTTAAGGAAATTGCTATTCATTTCAATTTTGAGAGAAATAACTATCCCTTAATTTAAGAAATAGTCATTCCCTCATACCATGAGAACAACTATTGCAATGCTAATCCATTTCATCTTCCTCCATTTATAATAAAAGCTTTTTTTTTTTTAATGAAATAGTCGTTTCGCGTACCAAAACAACCTTAGGGTCCGAGCTTCTATGTTAGGGTTAGGATTTTCGTATAACAAAAAGGAATTAAAAAAGTGAGTTTTTAGTTAAGATTGAATTGTTTGGTTTCTGTTAACTGTCTAACCAGGAGACTTTAGGAGTTTTGTTCTTCTCCTTGCATTGTTTCCTTGATTTACAAGCAATATCATACCATGATCATTTGGTTAAATATAGTTTTATTTTGATTTTGCCATGTACCTGAATTAGGGAAAAAGATTTTTGCATAAAATCAAAATTAGACTTTTAATCGAACAAAATATAGTGCTTTGTGCATGTCACATATGTTAGTTTGTTGTAAACGTGGAGTATTGTGAGATATACGTACTAGCGACGTTGCTGATACATACTATTAGATGAATATTATTCAATAACTTGGCCAAACAACTCAACTGATCATTATGAAAGANTTACAATATAATACCCTCCCCATCAAAAATTAATATAATTATTAGGATAGATCAATTGTTCTCCAAACTGACTGGACTTATTAAAACTTTGCCACGTCTTGGAATTTCACGAGGCATGTTAATCAGCTTGAAGGGATGCTTTTTTTTTTGAAATTGGATTTCATTAAGAAAATCAAGTTGTTACACCTTGCTCAGCAAGGACAAGCGTATGAATGAAAGTAGGGCAAACTCCCAACCATGTACAATTTAAGGACTGACGTAGTGCTGCCTTTGCCAAGCAGTGTGCTACTGCATTGGCTTCTCGCCTAATGTGACGCACTTGCCAGGATTGAAGACTGTTTAAACATGTTCGGGAGTCTGCAATTAATTGCCCATATCGGCACCAAGAGGGACCCTCATGACTAAGAGCTTGCACTACTTCTAATGCATCACCTTCAAGGATAATACGTTGATAGCCCTGTTCGCAACATAGAGTTACTGCCTTCCATGCAGCCACTGCTTCGGCAATGGATGGGTCAGTGATGAAGGGAATTGTGGCACACATAGCAGCCACTAACCCTCCCCCTGCATCCCTCACAACCACTCCTACACCCATTGTTTTGGTTTCACAGTCGAGTGCTGCATCCCAATTAAGTTTTGTCACCCCTTCAGGTGGTTTTCTCCAGAGATGGCGCAAAGGCTGAGAAGAAGAAACCTGACCAGGGTCAGAGGCTTGTTGGGTGAGCTGAAAAACCTCCTGTGTCGCTAGCGTACTTTGAACAAGATGGGCAGGTGATTGGATCATTCCTCCAAAAATGACAGAGTTCCTTTGGAGCCATATGCGTCGGGCCACACAAGCTACATGAATTAGATCTTCTTCCCCCAGCTTAGACCACCACCTTTCAAATAGACAAAGCCCATCATCTGCAACAATGGATAACTTCTGGATCACACGATTACATTCCGTCCATACAGCTTTAGCCAACGAGCATTCCCATAGAATATGGCCGGTGGTTTCAGGTTCAGTTCCGCATAAAGGACACCATGGATCGGGCACTATCTTCTTCTTAAAAAGGTTGGCCTTAGTGGGTAATGTGTTATTACAGACACGCCAGAGGAAGGAGCGAGTTGCTTGCGGAATTCCCAAAGACCATACCTTCTGCCATACCTCACCAAATTTGGATCCCATTGAGCTTTCCCCCTGTGTGCGTCGTGAACGTTCCTGCTCTAAATAGTAGGCACTTCGAACAGTGAAAGAACCACTTGAAGTCCCCCTCCATATGAGTTGATCTGGCTGGCCACAAGGACTGAGAGGTAAGCTGCAAATTCTGTCAGCTTCAGAAGTGTTAAAAATATTATGAATAAGCTCCCAATCCCACCAGCCAGTTGACGGGTTGATGAGAGCAGACACTCGCGCCTCTGGTGGGAGTAGGCTCACTGGGGACTGAATTTGGTAAAAGATTGGACATGGAAGCCACTTGTCACCCCATATTCTTATTGAGTCTCCATTACCCACTCGCCATATTAGACCTTCACTAAGAAGATCCCGGGACTTGCATATACTCCTCCACGCATAAGAGGGCCGTGATCCCATTGGAGCTTCCATGAACGTGGTCTGAGGAAAGTATTTTTCTTTAAAGATTTGGGCAACTAGAGAGTCCGGATGTTGGAGAATGCGCCATCCTTGTTTGGCTAGCATAGCTAGGTTAAATCTTTCCAAA